>VJMH01007016.1:0-34548 GCA_009835185.1 Aphanomyces stellatus
GTGTGGGGGAGGGGCGTGGAGGGACTTTGTTGGCCACGGGGGTCGATGCTTCAAAGTAGCGGGGGGAAAGCAGAGACTCGCCCATGTCAAAGACGATGTGGGCTGCGAACTTGAAATTGGATTGTGGGAACAACAAGCGCCGGGGAAATCAATCGGAGCCTCAATGTGGTCAGCGATAATTGAGTAAAGATCGCGGGGCACCAAGTGTTCAGTAAGCCCCCAGCTGCACAAATCATGGCCTTGACGACGACGTGCCGTCAAGTTCAACAGCCCGGTTGGCGCCGGTTGGCGTGTCCTCCTTGACAAGGACAAGCGGCCAAGTCCTTTGATCATGTGCGGAGGGTGCTACGGTGGAGTGGTGAAAGTGGCTTGGTCTTCGTGACGTGGAGAACTTCATGTCCATTATCCTTTGTACTTTGTCTCTGAACTCAATTCACAGCAGCCTTTTATGGGTGGCCTTGGGCGAGCACGCGGTGGATTGGATATCTGCGATGTGATTGGATATCAATCATCCAATTGAATCGTTTCATTGATTTGATTGGCCAAACGTGGCACTTTCTAGTACATAGTATCCATATGTCTCGAGCCAGCCTTTGGGAGACCAAGTTGGAGTGTAACTGGAAATCCCTGTTGTTGCCCCCTCGTTCGACATATTTTGTCAGCTGACTGAGCAACACCCGTCGAATGTCCGAAGTCTCTCCACTCGAACACGGCACGCAGGGGGTCTTGGGCTGTCTATAGTTTGGGGGTGAGTTCGGGGGGCCAGTAACGTTTGGACGTTTTATTTATCACAGCTGCTACAAATTTCCAGCAGTGATCGAGTTGGACGGCTTCTCACCTCACTGGGGACAGCTTGTTGAGTACACTACTGAGTTGAGCGTCCAGTCAATCGGAAGAAACCTTTTCTCAAAACACGTATTGCGACCTCAGTTCATTTCGCTGGTATTATCGCCTGATTGTTCTTGCCTCCAGAGTTGATTTCATGACGCCAATTACCGTTACTCAGGCAACATTTAGGCATAAGCGGACCCATATAATGATGGAGGTACCAAATTGAAGTTTTGGCAATAGGTGACAAAGCGTGATGGCTTCAGATCTCAAATATGATCACGCGAGGCACTTGCACGTGCGGCGTACATTGCTCGTTTTCCTACAAGTTGAAGAGCTCAACGGCAGCGTTCGCTGCGTGTACGCTTGAGGTCAATACCGCGAGACCGAAAACACAACGTGTCTTCTTGAACGTAGTCATTGTTCTTGGAAGCTGAACACAAACATGGATGGTTGCAATCGCTCGACACGCGGCGGATTGGATTTCGTGCATATGATTGGCTACCTTCCGTCCAGTCAAAACACTCGACTGATTTGATTGGCCCCACGTGGCACCAGCAATATCATCCTCCGTCGTGACATGAAGTCAAAGCCAGGAGCAATCCAAGTGCCACGAACATATCTAGGTAACACTCAAGCAGGTGGAAGTGTGGTGGTGACTGACCAGTCGGCTGACGGATGGACGTCCTGCATCGGCACACCCACTTGAAGCATTTCCCCTTGGTCAAGGCTCATATATATTGTCACACACAGTTGCGTCTATTCATAAATCTAGTACTATTACATGTCAAACTCTTCGTTGTGGGCATGGTACATGGCCTTGCCTTGCACTTGAAAGTCGATCGTGCGCACGAGTGCCTTGGGTCCAGAGACGTAGACACCGACGGTCGCGCCCGTCGGCACTGTGGATTCAATTTCGGCAAACATATCGGGCCACACTGCACGTTGGAATTGCACATTGTAGTGAGCGAGAAAGGCCGGGATGTCCATGTCCTTTTTGGTCAACGCTGTCGTCGTCGTCGCGTCGACATCGTCGCGCGGGTGGTCCGGAACGGGCGTCTTCTTGATGTACGTGACGACGTACGCCATGTAGGAGCCCACGACGACCAAGATAAACTCCATGAACCGTTGGAGCGGCCAGAGCTTTTCGTTGGCAGTCGTAATGCGGTTGCCGTACTTGATGGTCATGAGCATTGCGCCACTGCAGGCAAAGGCGGCGACGAGGAGCAGCATGCGGCGACCCGTCGAGAGATGCGCGTACGGCCGAGGCGTCACGGCGGTCGCGTCAACCTCAAGCAGCGGCGTCGACGCAAAGCGCGCGTCGTCAGTCTCATCGTCAAAGTCAAACGACGCGGCGTTCTCTTGGGTCACGTGGAGACGGAGGTGGACGCGGTTGCCCGAGGACGCCGCGAGCGCTTCGACTTGCTTGAGCCAGTCGCGGAACTGGAGCAGCATGTCGGAACGGCGGACGTGCCAAATGAGCCACACGGTCTGGTGGGGGTTGGTGTAGAGGATGTGGAGGAGTTGACCCATGAGCGGCGTGACGCCGATGCCGCCGCCGACAAAGACGACGTCTGAGTGAGCGGATGGGATCGGCGCCGCGGGCGTGTACCCGCCGTCCATGTACACAATCGGGGTCGTGCCGTCGGCGTTGCACTTTTTGATGTAGTGATAGAGGCGGTCGGACCACTTGCCAAGGCATTTGATGTAGACTGTGAGGAGGCCAGGCGTGTGGAGTGGCGTGGACGCGACCGAGAAGGGATGCCACTGGGTCTTGGAGAGCGCGGGCACCTTGATCCAAACGCAGTCGCCGGGGCTGTAGCCCGTCGCGCAGTGCAGCGTGAGCTCGACGACTTGGGACGGCATCGCGATGGCGCGGTCAAGGGAGACGGGAGTGCAGATGGACGCAGAGGAGAACATGCGGTTGACCAAGTAGAGCACGATGGTCGCGTAGAGCCAGTACATGATTGGACCCCAGTGCATGATGGCAAAAAAGGCCGCCGGGATAAAGAGAAAGTGGGTCACGTAAAAGATGTTGTAGTACTTGCGACGGAAGAACGGCAGCGACGTGACGGCGATCGCGAGCATCGACAAGTAGGACAAGATGCCAAAAGTGTTCATCCAATTGTGGAAGCCTTCGTCGGCAATGTCACAGTTGAAGCAAGGCAAGAGATCCATGAGTTCGTTCGTGCGGTAGTACGTGATGATGTAAAAGACCGTGTGGGCACCGATCGCGACAATGGTCGCAACGCCAAGCCAGCGATGGTACTTGATGCCATGGGCGTAGGGAATGTTGAGCCACTCCATCCAAAAGCAGTGGCGCGTCGCGGGCAGCGCGAGAAAGGCCATGTTGAAGAGCCCGTTGAAGCCAAGCGTGAGCGCAATGAGGTCGAGGGTGCGGTTGGTCGTGGCCTTCTTGGGGTTGTACCGGGCGTTGAAAAAGTAGTAAAAGACAATCGCGTTGCCGCCGAGGACGATCGCGAGGAAGAGGAGCTCGCCGTAACTCACGAGGCAGCGAAAGATAAACTTGGGCTTGGCGTGGAGGTAGTGGGAGAAGGGGGGAACGACGAGGGGGGACTTGGAGCGGACGACGGCAAAGACGAGAGCACCGACGATCATGGGGAGCACCATGAAGACGAAGAACATGGTCGGGAAGACCATTTCGCTATGGCCACTGCCACGCTTCTTGGGGTCGACGCCCCACCACCGCCCGATGGGGGTCGAGATTTCGGGCTTGTAGTACGGCAAGAAGTACTGGAACGGCGTCCACGCAGCCAAGAGGATGCAAAGGCCGACAAACCAGTGGGCCACGACCCAGCCAAAGTTGGTTTTGGTCGCGACCGACCTCGTCGAGTCGCTGTGGACCGAGAGCGGGTTGGGCGTGTCGAGTGCGTGATACTGCTGGGGGGCTTGATCCATGACGATGGTGGCACGAAGCGGCAAATGCAAGAATGACCGGTCTTGGCCTACTGGAGAAGTTGCGCACCCTCAATCCCACACGAGTGGTGGTGGATTGGCTGTGCAGCAGTCAAAGCGTTTGGACGTGTTTCTGAGTTTGTAATCTCTCCTCCGTCGAGGTGGGTGCTCTGAGTATACTCTGGCACGATTGAGCCCAGAGTTGAATCTTTGGTGGGCAAATAAATCACATGTTCAGCTTGGACAATTGTTGACCCACAACGCCGGGGCAATCTGCGTGTGGCCGACTGACTCATGGTGGAAACGTCGCATCTGATTGGTTAGTGATTAACCAATCAAACGGACGAATCAATCTCATTTGTGGACTGAAATGAGGTGGATGTCGAGACATCCCACTCTCCGAAACGGACGGCCAGGCGCGTGCTGGGCGTCACGAGATCCCTTGGGCAAATTGTGATTGGACCAATCCCCACCAATCAAATACAAGAAAGGTTCAAAACGTTGTTTGATTGGTCAATGCAGACAGTACTATTGGATGTGACAACATCAATATTGACTCGGCTGAACTGAAAGTGGTGACATGGTGCTTTGGGCAGAGCTGGGGAGCAGTGGGTGGTCGCGAGGTCAGGTCATCGCGAGGGTGCTGGGGCAGTGGTCAGCAAAGCACACGCCCAGTGCCCACCTGCTCCATTGCTACATGGCCCTTCATGAAGGGTTCCGCTTCCCTGTGCGGGTTTCGGAGTGGAAACGATGTCCCTTGAAGGCAATCAAAAGAGTGGCTGTTCAAAGTCCTCCCACGCGAAATTGTGGACCAAAGAGACGGTAGTCCGCTGGATGCACCCACGAGAGGCAGTGGTGCAGTCAACGCAACCCACGCACGTGGTGCGCTCTCGGCATTGAACACACCCGGGTCCCCCCAGCCATCCATTTCAACGCAAAAACACGGCAAAGTGATATGCACATGTCTCGTCTGCATACTGTAGTAGGGACGGACGACCGAGGGGTAATTGGGGGCGGAATAAAGATTGACAGGGCGATGGTGATGTGGGCCAATCGCTACTTGGTCAACACGAGGACGCTGTCAACATCCCATGGATCCTTTCGCATCCCCGAAAAGGACCCTTGGACACCTCTTTTGAAGACACATGAGACCACGGGAAAGACATATATATGTGTGTGTTAACTAGGTTAAGCGGAGGCAGACTACTTCAACACAATCGAGGGCTTCGAGTTCTCGGCCTTGTCCGTGCCAATGTTGTTGTAGTTGTGGCTTTCTTCGCGGGCGGCGCGGGACGTGGCTTTCTTCTTCTCGAGGCCACCAGAGCGGAGGCAGAAGCAGAGCATCATAAAGTCAAAGCCCGTCATAAAGACAAACGAGATGGAGCCAATCAAGCGCGTGACGTTGAAGAGCGCAATGAAGAGGAAGAGACTCGGGAGGAACACGTTCGCGCCGACAAAGTAGATACACGTGATGATGAGCGCGGCGTTCGACATGAGCCAAAACATGAGCAAGTTGGAGCGGAACGCTTCGAACCCCTTCTTGACTTCGTTGGCCTTCTTGGCGTCTTGGCGGGCTTCGGCCTCCTTGGCCTTGCGCGCCGCGACCAAGTCCTTGTAGCTACCCGAGCTGGCCTTGTCGACGCTGGACGCGCCAGACGGGCCGTGTCCGCCGCCGTCGGTCAACCCCTTGGTACCCCAACTCAAATCTTGCAAGTTGCAGAACGCGTAGATCATGAGGATGTTGATGGTCGTGGGAAGCATGACGGTGTACTGGACGATCGTAAAGATGACATGGTGGAGCTCGCAATGGATGAGCGCCGCGACAAAGTAGACACCGAGTGTGGCAATGATCAAGCACACGTTGAAGAGCGAGATGTTGCCGCCAGACGCGATCGAGGCAAAGGCAAAGAAGACACCGGCGAGCACAATCACGGCGTAGATCATGCAGAGGATCGTATACAAGTTCTTGACGTGGGCGGGTTTGTTGCCCAAGCCAAAGATGAGTTGCACCATGATAAGCGTCGCGTAGACAATGTTGAAGAGCGACATCGCCATCGAGTGGTGGTCGTCGTACCATTCTTCCGTCTGGACAAAGCCAAGCTTGTTCTTCTTGAGACTCGTAAAGACCGTGTAGTAGACCGAGAGGTAGAACGTGCCGACCATGAACCACCCAAACATGAGCTGGATGATCAACTGAAAGTATTGGATGAGGAAGCCAATCTTGGTGATGATCGAGTGGTTCGTGTGCGTGTAGAGGCGGCCCCACTGAACGATCGAGTAGATCATGGCAAAGAAACTGCCGTTCAGCCAGCGGCGGCGCTGGTTCATCAGGTCCACGAGCGTACACGGCACATCCGTGCGCGCGATGGCGTCCTTGATGTACTTGAGCTTCCACGCGCCGTTCGTGCGCGCCAGCAGCTCAAAGCAGAGGATACGATCTTCGGCCAAGTACATGTTGCCGTAGAACGGGCCAAGGTCGGCCATGTCGGTCGTGAGACTCTTGAAGTACGCATTCAGCGGGGCGCCCTTGATGGCCGAGAAGCGGTACGCTGAGAACGCGCCAGGCAAGACCGACACAAAGCCAAAGCAAGATTCCGTGGCCTTGTCGAGCAAGTTGGACACCTTGTACTCAAAGTGCTGGGTCGCGATGACAAAGTTCCACAAGTTGGGGATGGGCTGACTCACGGCGATTTCACCGCAGACACCGCCGACGTCGCTCTTCATTTCAAGCGTCGAGAGGAGCTTGTAGAACGCCGACTTGGTGGGGAGCGTCCCGACGTCGAGCAACAAGTTGTAGTCGGGGTCGACTTGGTTGCAGAACGCGTTGAAGAACCACAAGTGCGAGTTCAACTTGCCCGCGTTCGCTTCCTTGAGCGCAAACACCGCTTGCAATGGCGGGTAGCACTTGTCCGAGTGCGACGGGTGGTAAAGCTTGACCTTCTTTTTGTCTTTGGCCAAACGGAGCGTGCGTTCAAACAAGTGCATGGTCGTGTTGGCGCCCGTGGAAAAGATCGTCATGACATCTTCGTTGAAGAGACCAAAGTCACGGAGTAGCGCCAACGTCGAAGGGTTCGCCTTGGTGCGACCATCGCTGACAATGCACACAACAATGTTCTTCCATGCGTCGTCGCCCTTGTAGCCGGGGAGCGCGGCGCGTTGGATGTGTGCGACGTTATTGCAGACCTTGCGCAATGTCGTCGCCAATTCCTCAGCATCTTCGTTGTACATGGTGATGACAATCATCATCGTGGGCTTGCGGCCGCGCGCCACACACTGCATGCGGTATCCGTCGGACGTAAAGTTGATTGGATTGACGGTCGCAACGGGGGTGTAACTCATTTCTGTGGCTTCTTCGAAATGATCACCCCCTTCGTATTCGTGTGCGAAGGGAATTTGAATGCCGCGGCACTTGCGCGACGGAAGCGGGCCGGCGCGGCCGCCTTCCAACCAGAGGGAGAGATTTTCAGCCCATCCAATGACTTCTTGGGCTTTGGCAAGAAGCATAGGGGAGATATCATCGCCGTCGCGTTCGGAGACGAGGAGAAGGCACTCGCCGGCGTTTACAAAGCAGTTGATCGCTTCACTGTAAAACATGTCGGCTTCGGCGCGGCACCCGCGTTCGATGTAGCGGAAGGCATCGAGCGTCGTGACGCATTCGTTCTCGAAGCGCACGTGACTTCCCACGCGGCTCGTGCGGACAGACGGGCGTCTGTTGTCTTGGTGACCCACCATCTATCTCGTCGTCTGTGAAGCTGGCGAAGAAGAAATGGTCGAAGGATATGTGTTGGGTCCAGGCGGCGGCAAAACATTCGACCGCCCCTGCAATACGTTATAGTAAGTATTTCTTTGTTGAAACGTCTTTCTCATGGCTATAAACCCGTTTAAACTTCAAATCAATCGATTAAACGTGGCAAGCAAAGGCGGGTGGCAATAAGTCGTCGGTGCGTGTGCAACAAAACCACCGCGACTGGCTTTTACGCCCACGATACAAACTCCGCGTGAATTTAATTAAAATACAATAAAATTGGTTTGGAATGTCGCACCCCGAGCAGAAAAATTCGACTGCCGTGGCTGGATTCTGATTGGCCCGTGAGATGGATCGAATGGTTGCCCCGGATCGCGACGGCGGGGCGACGAAGGGGAAGGCGCATGACGAAGGTTGAATTGGAAGCAACAGCATGCATAGGCTACCGCCTCCAGGCATGTCCATGCGCTCTCACTGTGTAGTGGAAATGCTGGATGGTGTCAACATAGACACGCCCGAGTCTCTGTTTCTGACGGCGGGTGAGACCCAGGTCATTGACCGATCACAATGAATTCCCCCCTCCTGTGGGAATTGCGATCTATGCATACCTATTTTCGTGCATTTTCTGTGTGAAAAATGCGATGTGTATAATTAGATGGTTGGAGATTGCACACCTTGAAAGAACCTGCCATTCACGTGATGAATCTCATGCTCAAGAGCATGCAGGCAGGACGTAATGCGTGCGCGTGCTTTATCTTCCGACTCGAGACTGCGGTGCCGGGCATGGGGTCCGCCCTCTCTCTCAGTTGAGTGATCGCTGGGACATGGAAGAGGCAGTTCAGCCCGGCGGATCGCCTCTCGCGAACGGCATGTGGTGACCATAGAAGTGTGACTCACGGGTGTTCTTGACCGCAACTAATGACTTCTTTTGGATGAGAGAAAATTCCACCCTTTGGCAATATAAAACGTGCTTGGTGTTGACGAGAATTGGACGTTAAATCAATAAAACCAGTTTGGCTTTTGGTTGACAAACCTTTCTTCACCTTATATAAGTACAGAGTCGGAATCGTATCACAAAATTGCTCTATCGCAAGTCGTCTTTTCGTCGTTTGCCATGTTGACACGCATGAAATTTTCAGGGTCCCTCGGGCCACCTTCAGAGCAGTTTGGTTTCCACAAGCTGCAGCGACAGTCTAAATCAAAGAATGCATCTGCCTTGATCCTCTCCCTTCGTCCTCTGCTTCGTCGAGGTTTGCAGCACCCATTGATGGACTTACTGCGTCGTATTTGTGAGGGCGGCGCAGTTTAGATAGCAGGGGTAGGTCACATCAAGTCCACAGAGCCCATATCATACCACACAGATCCCCAAATGTGCTCCATCCCAACGGGGGCGAGTGATCCGTGGCTTTCATCATGTTCCAGCGAGCGAACATCCCGTGCACGTCTCTCCCAACGTCTTGTTCCACATGCAAAAAAGGGCACAATTTGAAACGTTTTCAAAATTTGGAAATTTGGAATTGATTTTTGGGAAAATGCGAAATGTTACAGGGGTAGGGGAAGGAATTTACATTATCCGTCCGGTCCTGTTTATCCGTACGGTTTGGCGCGGGAATAATGACGGCCCGATATCTTACGCGGACCTCGGCGATGGAAGTGCGGGCGCTCTTGGTTGCCGAGAAGCTCAAGTCCTTCGTCGGCGCCCTGCAGTTTGTTAGCAAGTCCGGCAAGGAGATCAGCATCGAGTGCTACGCCGACACGGTCGTCCTGCGCGCGTTGAACGACTCGCATTCGGCGGCAGCCGAGATCACGTTCGCCTCAAGTTACTTTCGGGAGTACATGCTTCCCCACGAGCTGCGGCATCGCCAAGGCACGGACACACCACTTGTGAAATGCACGACGTTGGCCAGCACACTGCTCTCGATATTCAAAACAACCAAGAACGTCATCTCGGTCGAGATCACGCTCGAACTCGAAGGCAGTCCATCGAGCGAAGAAGCCCTCGAAGCCAACGTCATCAAGTTTCGAATGCATTGCGACCGAATGATCACAAAGACCCATCGCATCCGCCTCACCGAGAGCCAAACCATGCGTCCCGTCTTTGACAAATCAGCATCGCCCCATCGGTCCCAACATCGCTCCTGAATTCCCCTCTCTCTCATGCGTATCTCTAGGATCAAGATCCGTCCCTTCCACCTAATGACACTTCTCCAGCACATCTACGGCACGGACGAAGTGTGCATGTCCATCTCGTCGACCCAAGTCAAGTTTGAGAGTTATTACACCAACCCCATGGATGGTGCGCGCACTACTTACATCCTCGCACCTTCTCATGTGCTCGCTAGTCAAGAACCACGTGCACACCGAGACGACCGTGGACAACACCGAGTTCATCTCGTTTGCGTTTGACGAAGCGGCGGCGGCAGACGAGAGCGAAATCGTCCAGTTGATCTTTTGCCTCAAGGAGATCAAGGTGAGGCGCATGTGTGTGGCAGGTTGGCAATCTCTACCATAGGCGCTCTTGGCCTTTTGTGTCGCGTGCACATTGCCGGAATTGAGTTTCTACTTTAGTCGAGGGGGCAGGTGCGACCGCATGCGGGGTCTCGTCGTTCTCATGATCTCTTAGTCCCATCCTCCTCGCCACAGAGTCGCTGCAAGATTCGACGTACGCCGCGGAGATTGTGCTCTCAACTGTCACGACTTTTGTCACGGGGCCCTCGCAATCGACGACAACCGGGTATGCATTAGAACGATTGTGGATCGTCTTCTGCATCATCGTGTAGCTCCCAAGAGGCCGAGTATTCGCAAAAGCGACGTCGGCAAGAATAAGGCACATGCAACGTCTGGCGCCGTCGCGTCATGCTGCGTCGTCTTGGGGCGGGAATGAAGCCCGTCGACGACTACTTTCGTCGATAATACCATCGCAACAGCGCGCGCAAATCGATCTTGACGGGGGTAATGAGATTATATTTGAAGGGGTTATAGAAATATGCAGAACAGGAACAAGACAAGCATGGGGAGCGGTGAGATCAGCAAGTCAAGCAATTGGTGCAGTGCCTTCAAGATGGGCATCGTGATGGTTGGGTTTGGGTGGTGGCCGACGGAATGGCAGAATTTGCGTTGCCGTCAGGGACGTAGGAGAGTGGGGGACTTCCTCCGTGGAATCGACGGAGGTTGTTGATGTATTTGGGAGTGTTGTTCATGGACTGGTATGTTGATCGGGATGGAAGGGGAGACCCAACGGTCTTGTGCAAGAAGGTTGATGAAGAGTCTTGGCGCGTTGTGTGCGGCGCCGATCTTGAAAACGTGACATCCGGATAAGCAACCGGACAATCCTACTTTTTGAAGTTGCGATGGATTCTCTCGGCGGTCGGGCATGGGACGCGTCTTTCGGCTCTACTTGGACGGGAGCAAGATCTACTGTTGCGCGCAATGCCGCACCCACTTAGCACGCCATGAAGACATTATCTCCGAGGTGATGCTCGCATGCCCCTTCGCCTTCCTCATGTGCCGTAGACTTTCCAAGGACGTTCAGGGAAAGCCTTCCTCTTTGACGAGGCGTGCGTGCACCATCAAAGGAGCGACCACTCCCTCACCCTGCATGCCGTAGGATCAACGTATCATTGGGTCCACCTGTACGGAGGGAACTCCGAACGGGTCTCCACACCGTCTCCGACGTGTACTGCAACACTTGCTGGCAAAGCCTCGGCTGGAAATATGTGCGTCAATCATCTCTCTCTCTCTCTCGTCGTAATCGCAGATGCCGTAGGACGCCGCCGAGAAGGAGAGCGAGCAATACAAGATTGGTAAGTTTGTGCTCGAACTCGCGTATACCCATCGAGAACGCGGATGTTAAGATCACGACAATCTCCATGATACTCCACGCCCTGTTTCTTCTCTCATTGACTTGGCGCACGAGACTCGCATCAGACAAAATCGCGCGTGGGCACCGTCGCGGGTCTCGGTTGCGACCGCGGGCTGCTGCTCTTGGAGATACACATGCCGTACGCTTGCCCCCCATCCGGGTGCAGGAAGACCACGGGCGGCAGCATTGTCTAGGCCAGCCCACGGGGTGAGCTGCATCCCCACGTGCATCACGCACCACTGGGTTAACGATAGACGAAGATGGCGGCGGCGGCGGTGGCTGACGGAGGGAGGCCATGGTGTAGTGGAAGGCTCGGCATCGAAACGTGTGGCCGACGGAGCAGACGTAGACGAGCTGGAGCAGCTCGTGGATAACGTAGACGACCCACGGCGGCGGCACGACCACACAGACCATGACCTGAGAGAGAGAAATGAGCAGACGCGCGTGGTAGTTTTTGGGTGTACGAGGTCGGCGATGTATTTGCCAACGTAGTACGCGGTGGAAGCGCGGACGAGGGATTCGAGGAGCGCGATCTTGGTCGCGAGTGGCGTCCCTTGAGGGTCAATGTCGGCGTCTTCGAGGGCTGTCCACGCGGCGTAGAGGCAGCGGAGGCGCTTTCGAGCCAGACTTTGCATGCTGCGGGCCTCCTGCAGTGAGCACACATGGTGGTAGCATGACGACGTACACTGTGAGGAGCCCAACGACGACAAGCCCCACGAGCGATGGGCTCCACGACGACGAAGACGACGATGTGGCATAGTCAAGGACGGGGTACGAAATGAAGGGAAGAGCGAGGATGAATCTAGCCATGGACGTCAGTTATGGATGGTGATGGAGAGGTACGTACCCACGTCGGTTGTGCGAGAGGGTGTTCCATCCATCGGTCAAGGCAAAGAGCATCATGACGAAGAAGAGCGACGTAATACGCGAAGCAAAGACCGCGACATCAGTGAACATCGAGTTGACAACTTCGTGGGCGATCCACGTTGGCCGAACGGACGCGCAGCCAGCCGCAACAGCTACGACCTGGTCGTGGTGCTAAAAAATTCTGGCATCATGCAAAGGGTGTACCTTGACGACGAGCACGAGCGAGAGCGCGGCGTGAACGGTATGGACGTGTCCGCGACGTCGCCAGACAAGATGTCTGGCCCAGCCGACAGCCAAAAGGCCATAGAGGGTCGCAAGACCAATGTCCACGGCCGCCCGCTCACGCAGACTGTCGCCAGTGCAATGCCCCGCGCCGTCGCACATGCCATATGCGATGGAGAGTCGGATCGGCAGTGCGTCGGCGGCGGCAGACTGCGCGGCAGCACAAGCGTCGAGGATGAAATGATGGGGGCCTTGGAGGGCATCGGAGAAGACCCGGACGGGTTGGAAGATGGTGATGGCCATCGGGTCGCGGCTACGGTGACATGAGGCGACAGACGCGTCAACAGCCTTACGTGGCGGGGCGGAAGACATGTTTGAGGGGGAAGACTTCGCAAAGCGAGTATCCTATCGGGGACGGATTGCAAGCGCTGAGGCTCGCCTGAAGAGCCAAGAAGACCGAGGCATTGCAACGCAGCAGGATGGGCGACGCCGTGTCCGAAGACGAGATTGTGGTCGTGTGCGCGGTGACCGAGACGACGAACGCGCCGCCGAGCGAGAAGTTGAAGGTCGCGAACGGCATGACGGCGGCCGCGGCCGTCACGTCGACCGTCGCTTGCGTCCACCACGACAGTCCATGGACGGGTGATGTCGTGACGACGAAGAGGAGAAGCGCCGTGGCAAGAAGTGGCATGTCAAAGTGTCGATGGCGGGTATGCCACAGCCAACTTTAGGATGAAACGCTCCCAGAACAGCGGTTTCGTCTTTGGTTTCATCGTCGTGCATTGCGTGCAATGACAGCCACAACGACAACTGGATTGTGTTGGCCATTTAGACGAGCTTACCCACTACGGGCGCGCCAAACGAGCGCGAGCCGTCGGGGTGTGTGAAAACTTTGACGGGCTTCCCATGCGTTGACGATGGTGGCGACGCGGCTAGGGCGATCGTGGCGGGCGGGGAGTGCTGGGCCACGGGCAGCACCTGTGGTCACGTCACGTGATCGGTGGAGCGACGGGCGATACGCACCCGTGACGTGACGCGGCGGCTCGCGGCGGTCGGCGACGCCTGCATCGGTGGCACCACCAAGGCATCTGGCGTCATGCCATCGACGAACGAGACAGTGTAGGCAAACATGCGGCAGCGGAAGGCGACGCCGACGGCGCAAAAGAAGACGAACTGGAAGGACTCGAGGAGGACGTTTTCGATCCACGCGGCGGGCGGCGTTTGGAGGAGCCAAAAGATCTACGAGTGTTGTACGCCGTCACAACCCCACGACATATAACGAACGGACGAGTTTGACGACAAACACTTCGAGGACGTAGACAACCGCGTAAGCTCGGATCGTGCGGAGGAGGCGCGCCTTGGTCCCAATTGGGGATGTGTCGGGGTTGAAGCCCACTTGGTGCATCCAATACGCGTCGGCGTGTAGCTGTTGGAGCCGTCGGCCTGCCAGCGTCGTGATCCTGGAGATGTCATCATGACATGTCATCATGTGACAACGTACATGAAGAGGACGCAGGCGACCATGACGGCCGAGAGAATTGGGTTCCACGTGGCCGAGGTTTCGATGAGCGGGTACCCAAAGTAGAGCACGGCCAGCAAGAAACTATGACATGATCAAGAATCGGCGACACTACGTGACAGACCCGCGCTCGTGCGTGCCAATGATGCAGCAGCCGTCGGCGACGCCAAAGATGACGAGCATGGTGACGCAGCCGACACCGAGCTGCATCGTCGCGGCGAGACGAACGTAGTTGAGGGTGCTATCGACTTGGGTCGTGTGGAAGGCCAGCCACATAGTCCAGGTTTTCGAGACCTAGACAAAGGCTATCCCGACGATGGACGACGGCGGCGCACCTGCCCGACGAGAGCGAGGGACATGAGCACGTGGAACTTGAAGATGCACGCGCCGCTTCGATAGACATGTGCGATCCACGCGGTGGCGGCGACGGCCCAGACGGCCGCGTACGCGCTGTAGAGGTGGCTGAGTGGGGTAGCGCTCTCGCCGGTGCAGTGCCGCGGGGTTGCATTGTCGCACATAGCGTAGAGGACGCTGGCTACGACGCGGAGAGAAGAGACGTGCGCGCACGTGGGACTGGCCATGGGGCACACGAGCGGACACGTGTCGAGCAAAAAGTACCGCGCGCCGCCGCCACTGCCGTGTCCGCCTTGGCCGGCGGCAAATCGTTCCTGCATCTCAAACGTCGCCTCGATCGAGTTGTTGGATGTCGTGCCGTCTCTACAACAAGCATGAGGGCGAGAGGCGCGGCGGGACGGACGCAGGCGGCGCCGATGTAAGCTGGAGCGGGTAGGCCGTGCAGAGCGAATGGAGGAGCGAGGCGCGGTCGGTCATGCCGGACGATGTCGCGCAGAGGGCGCTGCTGGCGCGTGAAAAGCCGGCGCTCTGAAGACCCGCAAAGCCACCTTCGTCGCAAATGACAAAGTACGTGGCCAGACCAAACATGGGGTTCGCAGCGGCTTGGATTTGAAGGTTCAACACAAACGAACCGCCGTTCGTAAAGTTGAAGCTCGTGAGCAATAACACTGGCGCGCTGGTTGCATTCAACGTTGTTGTTTCCCAGATGGAGAAGGCGGCCACGGCGGCACTCAAGAACCAGCCGACGGCGGCGACGCGAGGCCAAGCTCCGCCCATGCTGTTGTTGAAGTCTAAAGTTAGATCTTGAACCGCGTCAAAATATATCCATGAAACCACACAAGATAATTCGAGCGACGCTCTTTATCCGGATCCGGATAAACGGACGACTCTCAAGTGTCCCCTGCAGTGATTGACCCATGTCGCTGTACGCGCCAGTGGTGCGGCCTGATGCGATCCCACCACGCGACTACCCTCCAGCTTGGCGCCTCGATGCGACTCTTCAAGGCCTCGGACTTCTCTTGATCCCCGCGGTGCTCCTCCATGCCGTCGGCAGTCCATTTCTCGATCCCGTCGTGACGGCTGTCGTCGTCATCCCCTTCCTCTTTCTCCTGGGGTATGTGTACGTCTCGTCCTTCATCCTCCGTCGACGACCGCGCCTCTCGAGTCGATACGAAGACACCGCTGTGTCCATGGAATGCATCAAGCTCCTCCTCTCCTCCGTCGTCCTCGCATGCCTCGGTCCGATTTGGCTCGTCCTCCCAACCGACACCACCACTATTACCTTGCAGCCGTCCTTCCTCCTACATGCCCCCACAGCGGCCCTCTACTACATGCTCCCGTTCTTCGTCGGCCTGCACTTTATCTTCCTCGACACGAATCCGCTCTTCCAGTCCTTTGGATGCAAATTCCCCATTCCGAATCGCTGGTCGACGTTTGTCCGTCCCGCTTCTTATGCGCTCTTCTCTCATCGCCCTCTCTTCTAGACGCTCCCCGAATGCGTTTTGCTTGTCGTCGTGCTTCTTCTCGCCGCGTCTCTCGTCCCTTTCTACGCTTCCCTTGTCTCCGTCTATCCCCACCGATGGACTGCGATCCTCTGTCTCTACGTCGTCGGCGTTGCGGCGCTCGCCGCCACTGCGTGGCTCTGCCGTCACTCCCACAATATTCACTTCCACCACTACCTCATGGGCGCTGCCTTGCTTCCGCTCACGGCGTTTCCGTCCCCGACCTGCGCCGTCATCCAAGCGATCTGTCTCGGCATCTACACGGAAGGCATTGCGACATGGGGCATGGACCCCGTCTTTGTTAAAACGAGGCACCATCCTTAAACGTCGTCTGTCGTCGCTCCGTCCAGCGCCCACGCCACGTGCAGTGACGTGCCGCATTCGTCTTCCACGCGCGTGACACACACATGCGAGAGCAGCTGCCGCAGCGTCGCGTGCACCGCGCTCTTCTCGGTCCATGTCGCCGGCGCCGTCGGCACAAGCGTGCGCAGAACGTCGCGCGGCACGTCCAAGTGCGTCGTGAGACTTGACGCTGGCTGGTACAACTGGATGCGCAGCGGCAGCTCGGGCGTCGCGGCAGCCGTGTCCAAGACACTCACGAGCACCTTTTCGCCCGAGACGGCGCGAAACGTCTTGAACAAACACGCCGCGCGCGGCGTTGTCGTCGTGTGGCGCGTGTCGTCGACTGCGACGACGGGGGTCACGACAATCTCTTGCACAAAGAGCCGACGGACGGCGTCGGTGCCGCCAATGTCGAGGTCGAGGCGCTCGATCAAGTGCTCGGCCAAGGCGCGCTCGGCGCCAGCATGGAGCAGCTCGACCTACGACAAATGTCGTCATGAGTGTGAGAACGGCGTCGTCGTACATGCGACCCAATGGCCTCGACGAGGGTGGCGCCGCGCACCCAGCACGACAGCTTCTGGCACGTGGATGCAATGTAGCCGTCGATGCGGACGTGAACATGGAGAGCGCGGTCGTCGTCCATGTGGTCGGGTGGCGTGAGGTCAAAGGCAGTAAAGATGACGGCGCGGCCGCGGATGTGCCGCGCCTTGGATGTGATTTTGAGTCCACGTGCGTCGGCTGGCCGACAAGTGAGAGAAGGGTGATGAGAGCAAGGTCGTACGGTTGTCGAGGAGCAAATGGGCGTTTTGGTGGGCGTTGACGTCCATGACAGAGTTTATCGGCGTTGCTTTGTACTGCGTGTACATGCGCGACCGCACGAACGACGCGACGAACGGTCGTTCGTCCGTACGTTCCATGCGACACGTCACCACATGTTGAAGCCACTCGTGGACGGTCGTGGACCCGATCAAATGAGCTTGGTCAGGCCCGGTGACCTAATAGGAGGGAAATGTCATCATGACCTGATCACGTCATCCCAACGAACCTCCCGTAGGTCTGACATCCCATCGATGTGAAGCACGCATCGCTCGCTTAGACCAGGGTGGTAGACGTCCAGTGCCAAATCGAACGAATCGACAGCCGTCCGAATGTCCGGGAGCCCTGACCACTCATCGTGAGTCGTAGTACTTGACTCGATGACGCACCTGGTTTGTTGGGCAACACGATGGGCTTGAGCACCGCCGTGATACTGACTGCGACGACGAGGAGCGTGCCATTGCATCGGTACGACCCGGCATGCAGCGTCTTGGACACATCGTAGAGGAAGACCAAGCCATCGACGTCGCCATCGAGCATGCGCGCCGTGTTGGCCAGCAGGTCCATGTCCACGGACGGCGTTGGCGGCCGGGGCGGCAACTCATCTACGAACGGCGTCTTGGCTCTGGCTTCGTCCGCTTTATTGTCTGCGGGCGGCAGCGGCGAGACGAGCGACGAGTACTTGACAAACCCCGCGGGGCTTTCGAGTCGGACGGCTGCCTTGTCCGAATCGTAGACGCAGTGCGGGAGGAGCGCGCGGATGGCGGCCGTCCGCGCCGCGGCACTCGTGCATGGCCATGGCATCGCCACGACCGACTGCACTTCGGCGTCGGCGAGGTCCAACACGTGCGTGTGGCTCACGAGGGGGAGGTAGACCACGACGTGGAGCCCGAAATCGTCGTCGTCGTTGGTTCGGACGGCCAGTTGCGAACGGACGACCGCGCGCACGGACCGGTTGGCTTTCGGGACGACGGCCGAGTAGATGTCGGGGTAGTAGGCCAGCTGGTAGACCGTGCAGTCGAGCTCCCGGTCGACGTCGAGCGCGTCCGCATGCGACGAGACGGTGACGCGCCCAAGGATATCGTGCACCCAGAGCGGGGACGCAATGGAGGCCGACTGTCGTCGCCGCCGCCGCCGACTCTGTCGTTGGGTTGTGGCAGGCGACGCGGCGGCCGCGGTCAAGAGCAGCTCGCGCCGCTCCCGCGCGGAAATGACCAGCTTGGTGAGATTGCTTGTATCCGGTCGGTACAGTTCGAGTCGCATCGCGCCGGACCACGTCATTTCGAACACCGTCAGGACATACTTGATCTGTCATCGTGACATGTCATGTCTCAGCTGGAAACAACATTCGTACGTGGGTGTGGGGAGCCGAGACAATTTGTCGGAGGAGAAGTCGACCCGAGCCGCCATGTTGCCGCACGCGCACGCGCATGTCGACGGGTGGTTCCCTCACCCGCACGGGTTTGACGGTCTCGTGGTGGACAAAAGGCAACGTGAGTTTGCTGTGTTCGATTTGGACACGGTCCAAGACGTAGTGAAACATGGTCTACATTTGGTTAGCATGAGACGAGACTGATGATGACGCCTTGATTGCGTACCTGGACATCCATGTGGTCGATGGCAGTGTGTTCGACAGGGTCAGTCGCGTTCATTTTGAGCCACTGAAACTCGTCGTCGCGCACGTGCAACGTCCACGTCAGCTTTTGCGAGCTGAACGAATCGTGCACGTGGACGTCGAGGCGGAGGTGGCCCAAGGAAATCTCCGAAACCGTAATCTACATGGGACAGACCACGGCGTGGATACTCGGCTGGATTCTCGACGACGTACGGTCGCAAAGTGTCCGTGGATCTTGCGCACGAGGCGACAGAGTCGCAGCGCGCGTGGTCGTAGCTCCAATTCTTTGGACGGGTCGCGACCCTTGGGCTTGGACAGCGCGCAGTAGCCGACGATGCGCTGGTACAATTCCTTGGGGTTCTTGGGTGGCTTTTTGTTTTGGGCAACTTCGGTCGAGTTGGGGGCCAAGAGCGAGTTCATCTACGGCTTTGTGGGACCAAAAAGACCATGTGGAAAGTACATCAGTCTCCGGCACGTCGGTCTTCCAGAGCATCGACGTGAGTGGGTCGTAGCAGCTCACGTACACGCGGTGGCAGTCGCGGTATAAGCTCACAATGTGGTATCTAACGACGACCATGTGAAACGATGCAACAAGGTTAGATCCAGACCGGTCGCCAATCTTTTTGGATTCGCGGTACACGCGCACGTCTTCGAGAATTGAGCAGGCGAGCTTGGCTGAAATGTCCTTGTAATAGGGATCGTCTAGCACGTCTCATGAGGACGCTGACGAGTGAATATAGACGACGCACGTTCGGTGGCATCGGTGACTGTGATGACGCTGCTAAAGAGCCCTGGCAGTGGTTTTGTGCGTGTGATGGGCGGTGCAGCGCCGCCATCGTCGTGGATGTGCAAAGCAAACTTGACGACCGCGTGGGTGTACAGAGCCAGTCGAAAGAGCAAACTGCCGTGCGTGCCGTTCTCGTTCGGCCAATCGCAGTGCTCAATGTAGCTTCGCCAACGATGAGGATCTCATCATCATCATCATCAAGACGTACGCTTTTAGCACCATCGTGTTGTTGATGGGAATGTGGGGGAGGTCAATGGCCTGAAGTTTCTCGGCGAGTAGGTGTGGCGTCGCCAAGAGCCGTCGACTCAGTCGCCTGACAAGTCATCGTGACGCACGTGTCCGATGAGTTGTCCTACCATGTGACAGTTGACGTCGAACAATCCGGTGACGCGTATTGTTGCATGGGCGTGAGGAGGATCAAGACGGCTTCCATGACGAGGACTAGGCCGACGGGTGGCCGGTCGTCGCGACTCATGCGGACCATTTCGTCAAAATGACGTCCGTCCGTGAGCGCCAACAACCCATCGGCAGCCAACTATCGCAGCAACAGGTGGCAACGTCAGCAACACGTGGCAACAATTGTTGCTAGGTGCGAGTCTCGCCCACCTGGACGTGGTATTTGGCTTCCTTGTCAACGAGCAGGTCCAAATCGGCGGCCGAGACACCGAGGAGACCAGGAACGCCGCCGATCCCCGCGCGGTTGGTGAGGGCGCCTTGGATCAGAATATTCAATGGCGTCGGTCGGAGGGCCTTGGAGACGATCGAGAACTGTCCGAGAAATTTCCGCTGCTGGCCCATGCTCAGTCCAATGTCCGCGTCAAACAAGACACTGTGCCTCATTTCAATCATCACTGGCTGTGGAGAATCGTCGACCAACCTGTAACCCGCGTCAAACGTTTGTTGAATGACGTCAATGTGGATGGACGACGGGGTGTTGATGCGGAGGAAGAGACCTGGAAACATCTTCATCAAGTTGTCCACGAGCAATTGCTTGGCTCTTCCTAATTCGACGGAATTCAATAATTTCATCTTGAGGGGCTTCTTTACCAGGCACGTCGCGCGAAAGGACGACGAGGAGCGGCCTGGGTCTCGATGGACAGTCTTGGATGAGCGAGAGTGGAACAAACTGCCGCTCGCCGTGGTGGTCTTCAAGCTCACACTACCCCAATCCGTCATTTAGAACCCCAACCCTACCCAAACCTTGTTGGACTCGGCGCGGTCTTCGTCGGCATGTTCGGCCAAATGCAGCTGCAGGTCTGGCTTGGGCGGCAAGAAAATATGTTGGACATCGCTCACAGTTGCAAGTGCCATGATCCATTGATACAGCGTCGACGACGTCTTGGCCAAGAGTCCTTGGTTGATTCAATATCATCTTCATCTTGGTTCCACGCGGTACCTTGTGCGCCAAATTCACCGAGCGTGAATTGGCTGTCATTCTTGTACGCTTGGATGAGCGCGAGTGTCTCGGTCGACAACGGCAGCGTCACGCGTGCTGCACTCGTCTACGTCATCACGTTGCTTCGATCAAACCCATCGTCCATAGCCACGTACCGACACTGCATGCAGCGTCCGCAGCAGCGCGTTCGCGCGACGGAGGTACTGTCCCGCTTCGTGCCACCGGACTTCGTGGATCGTCTGGGCAAGTCGGTCGTGGTCTTCGGGACACAAGCAGCTCTCGCACGCGCTTTTGAGGATCCGGACAAGCCCAAGCACGACGTGCGATGGCTTGACTGTGTACTTGCTCTCGGGGTGCTTGGAGTACGCGCAGAGCATCTGCCCCATCGCGACGAGCTCATCCGTACAGAGATGTTCGGCCAAGTAAACGAGGCGTTGCTTAGCCGTGCACAGCGCGCGGTAGTTTTTCATCCGCTTGCGGCCGAGCCGCCCGCGGTACATCTTTTGAATCACGATCGCGGCCTTGCGCTGCTTTTGGGCGAGCCGTTCGCGGCGCGTCGCGTTTCGAGCAAAGACGCCGCGTGCCAAGCATTGGATCTTGATGGCTGCTTGTCGCCGCTTAAACAACTACGCGGCATGAGACGCGACCGACCGACAAACGGAGTCGGGTACTTTGTAGACGCGCCGCCGTGCAATGAACCCACGGACGACCGACTGGATGTACGTCGAGGCAATCTTGTACCGAATGCGGATCGTTTTGTACGCACGGCGCGCGAGAATGCCACGCGCGATCTTTTGGATGTACGTGGCTTTGTAGATCTGCACCAATTTGACCTTCTCGGCCAGGAGCGCCGCTTCGTCCATCTGCTTTTTGCGCAGAATTTCCGCCAGGCGCTAGCACACATGAGACATTCGTCGTGTCGTCGGGTTGTGGTACCGCGTTTTCCACGGCCGACTTTTGGGCTTCCTTGAACGCCTCCATCGCCTCTTGCTTGCGAAAGATCTCGCGTTTCTTTCGTTCAAAGAGCTCGACTTGGGCTTCCAAGTCCCGCTTCAGCATCGCGACGGTCGCCGAGTCTGACAGCGCCGCCGCCGCCGCGCCGGGATGTGCAGCGTCGGGGTGCTCGGGACTCGCAGGGTCCGACGTTACTTTGGCGATCGCCTCCCGCAGCGTCGCAATGTGTTGCCTGCAGGTGACTAATCGCAATGCGTTTCCCGTGGTTATCTTACTCGAGGGTTCGGTTAGCCACAATCGTTTTCTCCAAGTCTTCCTCCATCTTGGCCCCGCGCGACCGCTGCATGGGCATTTGGATCTGTCCTTGCATGGCTACATCCCGTCATCCAGACTGCCGGCGGGGTCATCGCCGTACCGAGTTTCACAGGCGGCGCCAGCATCCCCGCTTGCTTGATCGAGCTCGTGAGCTTTTCATTCCTCTTGGATGGAATCATCGGCGGCGCCGACCCGACGCCACTTTGTGCCGTCCTCTGTCCACGTCGAGTCATTCCCAGCCATCCATTCCCACGTACGTCCATGTGGTGGGCTTGAGTCGAGGACTTTACGTCTTCGTTCGTGGCTCCATTTTGTTGCCCGCGGATGCTGGCTGTCTTGGCCTGCTGGTTAGCCACAGCCTCTACACCCCCAATGAAATGTCATTGGATGCAGCAACGTCGTCGACGTTGTCTCGTCTTCTACCTGGCACGACGCGACCATAGAGGTCGCGTTTGTGTCGGCCAAAGATCTCTTCTTCCGCGAGCAGCAGCTTCTCGGCCTCGCGGATGCGCAGGACATCCAAGTCGCCAATCTGCGACGGCAGCACAAACGTCGCCTTGGGTTTGGGACCCGTCGCTGGCGGCGTCGCCGTCGTCGGCTTTTGACGCGGCACGAGGTCTTCGTCGTTGAGGACGCGAGTCTCGTACGCTGTTTTGGCCCCCTTGTTGGGCAACGGCAAGCGCTGCGCGGACGTCGGCGGCGTGCGCACGGTCGGCGTCACGGGGTGGCCACCCACGGCCGTAAAGGGCTCGAGCAAGAGACTGGATGGCTCAAACGACTGCAGGCGGCCCGCGTCCAAATTGTCGGGCACAACAAATGGGTTCCGGAGCATGGAGAAGCCAAGCCAACGCACCATGACGTCGCATTGCTCCAAAAAGTCTAAGTCGGATGGGATCTTGAGCAGGTAGTTGACGCCATTCCATTTGAATGGCATGTGCTTTGGCTGCTGCTTGCGCCACGTCACGATCGTTTCGACAACTTCAACGGTCGTGAGTCGCAGCATGTCGAGTGTGTTGGCCATGGAACCGACGACCGCGTATGGCGTCGCACTCTCGGCCATCTCGCGCAACCGCCCAATGTAGTCTTCGCGGAGGATGATGGCTTTGAGCACGTCCAGCTCCTGGGTGGATGGTCAGGACGATGGACGAGGATACAGACGCACCATGCCGCCGTTGCCCGCCGATTCCGACTCGAATGTGATGTTGCCGCGATGCGCGGGGGCTTTCACGATGGACGTCGCATCTTCTTTCGAGATGCTGGTGGGTCGATGTACAGGTGGGGATGTTGGGGTCGACGACGTCGGGGGACGGCGGCCCTTCTTACCCGGACTCATCTTGGGCGGTCTACAAAGCAAGCATGATTGAAGAGGAAGAGAGAATGGACCATACGATATCTTGGGCGCCAACGCGCCGTGTTTGTCGGTCGCCGCGTCGTACGGCGGAATGCGGTGGTCGCCGACGTTGCCGCCAAGCGTCCACCCGCCGCCGCTTCCGCTCGTAGCAACAGCGCCAGACGATTTGGGCTTGGGCGGGTCTTTCTTTGGCGGTGGTTTGCCCGGGACCGGCATGAGTGCGTCGCCCGACTACACCGTCGTCGGCGGCGACGGCGCAGCAATTTTGGATTATTGAGCGTTTCACCAGGGAGACGTAACTGACGCGACGTAACGGCTACCCGCCTTGTCATCACCAAAGCAACGTCGGCGGCATCGAGACGGATGCCATGCAAGAGAAGACAATGTACCATGCAAGGAATAAACCGTCAACCAAGCCCCCTCCATGCCAAGCATCCGCCATATCACCGGGCCACGTCCCTTGAAGCTACTCGTCCGGATAACTCGTTCACCCAACGACAGCTGGCGACTGGGCATCACACACAACGGCGACGGCGAGTGGTTGGATTCCCGACGCACTTGGTGGCTTGCTACTCCTGACCACCCTCATGCGCGTGCATGCGATACTTGAATGGCATGGCCTTGGTTCGCGCGCGGACAGATGGGATCGCGATGTTGACAATCGGACGTTTGCACGTGCGCCTGCATTGAGAATCCCCGTTGCAGGATTGTCCATGCTATTGGTTCCAGTATAGTATAGAATACACAAGTGTAGACAAATTATTTGAAATGGACCAATCAAACGACGGGATTCATTATCCGGATGAATTGGAACGTTTTCGTTGGGCGGAAAGGTTCCATGTCGAAGGTACGCATTTGCGGCAGTTGGGATTTTGCGCGTTTGTTGCCCGTACGTTTCGAGAAAGGCGCGGCCGCCACTACCGCGCATTTGACGGACGTTCACTGACGGCACTATCTACTGTGTAGGGAAACACAAAATGGGGAAGACAACGACCGACATCCAAGACATCAAGCTCCAAGTGAATGAGCCGAAGGATCCCTTCGAAGTCAAGCATGGGTACAACTACGACTACACGTTTGTCTTCAAGGTCCACGACGAAACGGAAGAGTTGACCCAAATCCAGAAGGATCTCTCCATGCGCACGATTCTTCAGCGCTTGGCGAACGCCGGTTTGGAAACCAAGATGTTCTACTCGACGACACGTGAAATGGTCTTCTGCAAGGTAAAGGCAACAATGTTCAAGGGCGTACATCTGACGGCGTGCCTCGTAGATCCGTGCGTCATTGGAGCGTCTCTGCAAGGAAGCCGATCGCATCGATCTCAAGCTCGAATTCGACGCCGATGAACTCAAGCGCACCGCCGAAGCGGGTTACCCGGACCGTGGCATCGCCCCCATCCGCATTTCGGATGACCCGAAGCTGACCCACCGCAAGGCGTACGATAACATTTTTGCCAAGTACGACATGGAACCTCGGTTGCAACCTTTGTACAAGAAGTACGGTCACAAGAAGATTCCTTTCCGTGGCGTCGACCGCATCAAGCTCATTTTGAGCATTATCGGTGCGTCTGCGTCCGACGGAGGGTGCCACTTGAACACGACGACGCTCATCATGAAGAAATGTCTTGTTGCCGCGTACGCTCTCCACTCTGAAGAAGAACAAGTTGCGGTCACGAAGAAGTGGATCAACTGGTCCAGCCTCCCTTGGCAGCAACCCTACCGCGCCATCAAGGACTATTACGGCGAGAAAGTTGGATTGTACTTTGTCTGGCTCGGTCACTACACTACGTGGTTGATTGGCCCCTCGATTGTCGGTATCGCCATGTTGGCCGACATCGTCGTCGAAAACACTGTGGACGCGCGCTTGATTTCGCTCTTTGGTTTCTTCATGGCGATGTGGGGCACAGTTTATTTGGAGAGCTGGAAGCGTCGTAACTCGGTCATCAAGCTCGAATGGGGTACTGAAGGTTTTGAAGATGAGGAAGGCGATCGCGCGGAATTCGACGGTGAAGAAGTCGAATCGCCCGTCGATGGCAAGCCCATGCGCTACTTTAACCCCAAGCAACAGCGAAGCCGCATGTGCGCTTCCTTGGTAACCACCCCAATCGTTGTTGCTATCATCTTATTTTTATCTTAGGTCTTCATCTTTGTGCTTATCCTCATGGTCTTGGCTGCCGTCGCTGCCATTTTCATCTTCCGCTACTTCGCCAAAGATGGGAATTCCTTGGCGGAAACCTTTACGATTCACTACGGTCCCAACAAGGAGAAACATTTCAACTTCAGTGTCGTCATCGGTGCCACGTTGAACGCCGGTATGTGTCACCACACCAAACTCCGTCTGAGATCACGTGCTGTCGCCAGTTCAAATTCAAATCATGAACGGGATCTACTCGACCATCGCTGTGCGTTTGAACAACTTTGGTACGTGGCGTGCGCGTTGGAGTTTTATGCATCACGATTGCTAGAAAACCATCGCACCGAGACTGAATACGAAGACAATTTGATCGCCAAGACGTTCCTCTTCCAATTTGTGAACTCCTACGCGAGTTTGTTTTACATTGCGTTCATCAAGTCGCTCATCCCGAACAACGAGTGCACGGCCGCGGAGAAGG
This sequence comes from Aphanomyces stellatus, assembly GCA_009835185.1. Taxonomy (NCBI): domain Eukaryota; phylum Oomycota; class Saprolegniomycetes; order Saprolegniales; family Verrucalvaceae; genus Aphanomyces; species Aphanomyces stellatus. The sequence continues at coordinate 26,003 of VJMH01007016.1, forward strand.
GCGGGTGCATCTACGATCTCATGTTTTCTTTGGGCATCATTTTCTGCCTTCGCTTGACGTCGGGCAACTTTTTCGAAGCTATCTTGCCGTGGATCAAGCGAAAGCTCGCCGCGCGCTTCCGCAAGCCCGAGACGACTGGCGATGGCTCGGCGCGCACGCTCTCGGCCGCCGAAGAGCAAATGCACTTGGGCACGTACGACAACGCTGGCGTCTTTGCCGACTACAACGAGATGATCATCCAGTTTGGCTACGTGACGCTCTTTGTCGTTTCGTTCCCGCTTGCGCCCTTCCTGGCCCTTCTTAACAACTACTTTGAAATCCGCATCGATGCGTTCAAGCTCGCCGAGGAGTCGCGCCGCCCCGACCCCAAGACCGCCGAGGATATTGGCACGTGGCAAACGATTCTCGAGATTATGGGCACGATCTCCGTCATGACCAACGTCGCCGCTGTCGTCTTCGTGTCCAACCACACGTTCCAAAACGCAACCCCGGAAACCAAGCTCTGGGCGTTTATCGTTGCCGAGCACGGTGTCCTCCTCTTCAAGTACGTTCTCTCGATCCTGATCGACGACGTGCCCGAAGACGTCAAGCTCCAACTCGACCGCCAAAAGTTCCTCGTCGACAAGGTTGTCCATCTCATCCAAGACGACGACGATGCCGACCTTGTCAAGGGCAACAAGCTCAAGGTCGACTTGACTGTCTTTGACGACGATGCGTAACGCACTTGTCTACACCCCCCGTTGTACACATCTTAAGCTTGAACCAATGCACTCTTGTGTTGTCGACAGTTGTTGTAGATGATTTATTTAAGTTAGGAGCATCGAGAGCGAGATGACGGCGGCGTCGGCACCCGTGACCGCCGCCGCGTCTTGGACCTGCCGTGCCTCCATCCTTGAGATCATGACGACAGGAATAGTCACTTGGTCGCCCGTCCCATCGTCCTGCCAAGCATAAGCCAAGCATACTGTTTGCAATATGCATACCGAGAGGCTGTACAACCGGTGGTAGTTTGGTTTCTTCGATTGGTGCGCCCCTTTGGAATTGACAGCAATGACGGCAATCCCGCCAGCCTTTTGGACGAGCAGCGCCTTGCGCGTGAACGAACAATTGCCGCGATTCACAAGCACGATTTTGCCTGCGATCGCGTCGCCCTGCGTCACAAATGAGCAAAACCACGTGGCAAAATACGAGTACCAAATGGTCGAGGTCACCACACGCGTGTTGTACGACATCCAAGTTGGCGTACAGTGCCCCGTCCACGCGTCCCTTCTGCATCAGCCGAGTGACTTCATGTTTCAACGAGACACCGACGTACCGACAACGCATACCCAAACTGTGCGGGTGACGCGGCGACCGTCATGAGATGGACGTCGCCGACGCGCACCGTCACGGCCGCGTCCAAATGTGCATTCTATCCACATGGTGAGCATGATCATTCGTCATGACGACCGACCGACCTTGGACGCACGCGGCGCGTCGGCCAGGTGCGGCACTTGGCACATGCGGTGTCCGTGGCGATGTTTCCGTTTGTTGGCATTGGCGGTGGCGTCTTGGTAGAGCGATGGCACGACGGGGAAGAGATGGCCTTCGGTCGTAAAGAGTACCTGGTCATGCATCAACAACTCCATCTCGTCATCATGGGTTGTACATGCGAGGCCGGAAGTGCGGCGTGGTTGTCGAGGCGTTTGGGGATGAGCACGCTCGTGTCGTTGCTGAAGAGGAGGAAGAGGTACTTGACAGTCTCGCTGAGGAAGAAGCTGTCCATTCGATCTTCGAGCCGCTTGTCGTGCACGTTGGCGACGGCGGCATACCCGCACGAGACCCTCGACGTCGCTTCGATGTCATGGAGCAGCTTCCGACCAATCTTGAGGTACCGCTCGTCCTTCGTCGACGCGTACAAGTGGTACGTACTCTCAGCCAGTTCAGGGCGCAGCGGGTAATGCTGCGCCCAGTGGATGACCCCGCCCGCGCCAGCCGTGTCGTACAGCTCAGGCAACGCACCTACGCGAGCATTGATTATTCAATGTCATTTCACAATATTCCGCGACCAACCCACCAAATTCATTCCAGAGGTCAAAAAGCTGGTGGTGCGACCGAACGGCGGCGCCAATGTCGCCCGCAAGCACTTGGAGACCCGGCCAAAACGCTTGGAGCGCCGAAACGCGACCTGAATGAACATACTTCATCCCGAGTGCCATGTCCACTTCGACGTGGTAGCCGCCCGCGTGCAGCACGTGCTTCTCGATGCTCACGTAGCTCCGATTGAACATGTCGAAAAAGTCGGCGTCGCCCGACATGATGTAGTACTTCATGAGGTACTCGTAGAACGAATCGAGGCCGGCGCCAATGCCCGTGTGGGTGTGAACCCATTCGCCCGTGTGGACGTTGATCGTGCTGCCGAGCAGGTCGAGCGGCGACCGGCGATCCCAAAGCGCCCACACAGCGTCCTTGGCCGCTTCTTCAAAGTCGGGAATGTCCGACAACCTATCAAGACATGAGAGGACATGACGAGGAAGAGAGGACGAGCAGACCGACTGAGGACGGAGAACTCCAAGAGCAACGAACCAGCCGCCGCGGGACACGTGAGCGCCGGCGCATTTTTCATCACGCCGTGCTACTCGACAGCGATGAGAGAGAGGAAGCATGGCAACGATCGTGCCTCGAGGTTGATTCGGTGGACAGGGATGCCAGTCTTGGTGTTGAACGCGGGCAGGAGACGCGTGCCGACATCGACAGCCAAGTCGAGGAGTTCGCCTTGGTAGGTTTTGTGAATCGTCCCGACGGATCTAACGCAACAGATGAAGATGATGGAGATGACGAGACCGACCCTGAGATGGCGAGCATGTGCGCCGAGAGAAGCCCGCCGACGACGCGGATGGTCGTCTCAAACACCGACACGGTCACGTCGCGGTCAAACGACACCTACGACCATGAGTCATGACGAGTGGCAACAAGACGCAGCACCGTGTGAATCACGCGTTGCACCGCGGCCGCGAATTCGTCGGCGTCGACGAGCGCTAGCATCGACAGCGAGTCGATGAGCTAGATAAGGCGTCCATGAGGAGGCAACGAGATGGACTCATGGATGTACCGTCAAAGCAAAGCCCCCGAGCGCGTCGTCAAGGTCGCCGCGCTCCTTGCGGTCCCACCGCCGCCCTTCGCACGTGAGAGGTTTCAATTCATCCCACGGATACGCATGCTTCATGTAGGCGTCGTATCCATGGAAGAACATCTCCTTCGCCTTGTTCTGCAGATGCTGCTTCTCGGTCCAGTGGAGTGCATGGGTAAGGGTGGTGGCAAGGACGAGGACGGTCGCCGAGACACACAGACGCCGCGCTATCATCGTCATCGTTTCGTCGCGCCGCACCCAACAAGCTTGGACTCAGACGCAATGTTTTGTGTATTTTATTAAAATATCTACCAATCAAATCGATGGAAGCTTCTCTCCCACGTGGCAAACTTGTTCAAATTTCGGGGGAAACAATTCCTCGTCGGGTGAGGACATGCAGGCATACAGGTGTTAAAGATCAAATAGAATGGCGGCGGAGAGGACAGCGCAGATGACATCGACGATGGTCCATTCGAATGAAGGACGCGCGGCGGTGCTCTTGGTGGGACTTGGTGTCGGCGTCGGCGTCGGCGTCGGCGTTGGTGATCCGCCATTGCTTCCACCCGGTGGCGGAGGTGTTGGCGCAGGCGACGGCGGGGACGGCGTTCCCGACGGCGTCGTGCCCCCAGATGGAGTCACGACAACCGTCGTCGTGGAAGGGGAGCCACCTGCCACCGACTGGTCGCACGCCGCGCCGCCAAAGTTGGCGTTGCATGAGCACGTGCCCTATCATCCCCCATGAGTCAAGGCATGTGGCCCGGATGACGTACCGCGTTGCAGACACCGTTGCCCGCGCACGGAACAGCAGAAAATGCACCCGTGGGGCAGGCAGGCGACGTCGACTGGCTGCAGTCGTCGCCGCCAAAGCCAGTGTTGCACGTGCAAACGTTGTTGCTTCCGCACGTGCCTTGATTGGAGCAGCCATTGAGACAGCCCGTCGTACACGTCAGGCCAGAGTAGCCGCAGCGACAGAGGCATTGCGTCGCTTGCAAAGTCGCGTTGTAGGCGCAGACGCTCGTGGTCGCGCCACACGCAGCGCCGCACGCGACCGTCCCAATGTTGAACGTACTCGCACGCTTGATGGGGAAGTAGGCCGTTGCGTTTTGCGTCGCCATGAAGCAGAGCATGTCGCTCGAGGAGGAGAGGAAGGCCGAGGACGCAAGTCGGAGCGGCGTGAAGACACCGCCTTGGTACGTAGCCACGTCCAATGTATCAAAGAGCGAGTCCCAGCTAAAGACGTTGGTCGAGAGACTGAGGCAGAGCTGAACGCTTGAAACCGAGCCGGACGTGACGGTGAACGACTGGCCAGGGCCGAGGAGTTGGCCGATCGCAACGCCTTGCGTCGAGACGACGACGAGCGGACTCAGTTGGGACGTCGTGCAGAGCGGCGTGAGCGGGAACGACGTGAACGAAGCTACGAACGAACGATCGGCCAACGAACGCACGACAGGCGACGATGTCGTACCAAGGGGAAACGCCGTCCATGCGATCGTGGCCGTGTCGGACGACGCCGTCGCGTCATCGTCCAAGCGGCGGCGACTGCTCGTCGTCGTTGCGTTGGTCGTCGTTGCGTTGGCAGGACACGTGGACGTGATGACGGCCGAGGCAAAGCCCGTGGTCACACTCGCGTTGAGGCCGCAAAAGACGGGCGTCTGCGCCACGAGGCTGCCGGTGGGGACGCCGCCAAAGCAGGACGCAGACGCAGACGCGCCGCACGCACACGCAAGGGTCGCGAGGACGTCCGTCATGGCGTTGTAGAGCAGCAGCGCTTCTTGCGCGCGCACGTTTGACATGTAGCGCGCCATGGGACGGACGAGCGCCGCCGAGAGCTTGACACTCGAGATCGTCGTCTTCCACCTGGGCCAGGTCAGGACGAGGGGCCTTGTGCGCAACGACGTACTGGTTGACCGAGATGAGTTGGGCGCCACTGGCCATCCACGTGTATGGCTGGACGGTCGGGCCACTCCAGACCCCTGGCGTCCACTTGTAGAGCGGAGCGATGGTGCCGCCGCACTTGGCGCATTCCGCCGCGCTTTGCTTGGACAGTTGGCCTGGCCGCGGGCCGCGACAGGTCGTGGCAGCGAGGCATTGTGCCTGCGACGTCGCGCGCGTGTACCACGTGCTGCCTTGCCCAGTGCACGTGGCGTTGTCGGCAACGCCGTAGACGCGGCAGCCCATCGGATGTGTCCTACGTCATCATTGTCATTTCGTTGGTGGTTGAGGAAATCCTGCCAACGTACTGGCCTTGGGGGCACGGCGGTGACGACGCAGACATCGACGCGACGCACACGCCGTTGACGGTGCTGCAGGCGCGACACACTTTGGACTGAAGCGTCGTCGTCGTTGCGTTGGTGCTCGTGTCCGTGACAGTCACGACCGCGGTCGCCGTGCATGTGTCGCCGTACGTCCAGCCAGCGTCGGCGCACACGGACCGCACGTTGTCGTTGCCGTCATTGCACGTGCCTTGGGCGACGCACGTGGCCTGCGTTGGACAGCGTGCAGTCGTCCAGACGCATTGAAGGGCCGTCGCGACGGACGACGTGGCGTCCGTGCACGTGGACGACGCGCCAAACTGGCTGCAGCTCTGCCACGTGGTCGACGTGAGCGCGGCGCACGCAGTCGCCGACGTCGCGTCCACGACCAAACACTAGATCGTCGTCGGGGGTTTGTGAGTGTCGTCAGGTTGTGTTGACGCACCGGAGTCGAGGCCGTGTTGACACTATTGCAGTACGTCGCGTCCGAGCTAAAGCAGCCGCTCGCGCCGTTGACAGCAAACGGCGCCGTCGTCGACGTGCAAAAGCTGCACGCCATCGAGCACGAGGCAAAGCTCGAGCTCGTGCACTGGGCACTGCTCCAACCATCGGCGAACGGCGCGCCGACGCAGCCGCCCTGCGCGCACGCGTCTTGCGTCACAAACGCACCGGGAAAGTAGTTGACGGTCGCGCCTCGAAAAATGCCCGCGATGGCGGTGCACGCGGTCGCCGTCCGGACCTTGTTGCGCTGGGCGACGCAGATGCCGTTGCCGTTGGCATATGTGGGTGCCCACATGTAGTCGTGGTTGGCGACGCACGTCGTTTGGTTAACTGTCGGGAGGTAGCAGCCGTAGAGGCAGGTCGTGGGGCGGCGCGGGTAGAGCGGGACGACCGTGTAGCCGCTCGTGTCGGCCACATTGGGGCAAATGTCGGAACGGACACAGTCTGTGGCGGTAAAGGTGGTCGTGGCCAGCGCCGCACACTGCCTTGCTGCTGAATCCCACGTCCCACCAGCCGCCGTGCACGCCGCGGCATTCGACACCGCATACAAACACGTGGGTGGTTGCGTCTTGGGCGCGCAGACGTTGCCGTTGCACTGCGCGCAGAACGGCGTCGCATCTGTGCATTGCGCGTTCGTGAGCTTGTTGTTGTTGCACGTTTGGTACGCAAGGCACGCCGTTTGGTTGGCCGTCTGCAGCGCGTAGCCGCAGCAGGTCGCCGCCGCGCTCTGTCGTTTGCACGCCGCGCAGCCTGCGCCGTGCTGCTGTGCACACGTGGCAAGGCATGAGGCGACGTCCCAGCCCGCGACGGTCGTCTGGCACGCCGGTTGGTTCACGCCACCGTTCTGGATCGTGATGATCCGACCAAAGCAGCAAGCACTTGTGCCATCTGGGCGCATGAACCACGTGCCGTTGGACGCGGCGCAGCAGATTGGATCGGTCACTTGGTAGGCGAGCTTGGGTGTGTTGGGCGTTTGGTACGTGCAGAGTGCCGCGGTCGCGCCACTCGCCGCGTAAAAGTAGGCGTCCTACAATAAAAATGGGTGGTCACAAAGGGCTCTCAAGATGCCTGACGTCGTACGGGGGGACAACATTGGCCCGTGTTTGTCGCGTCAGTGAACCACGTGCCGCCCACGACGGCACAGCCGCCAGCCGTGAGCGGGAGCTGGCACTGGTTGATGCACGCACTTTGCGAGCGGCATGGACTCGAGATAGAATCAAACGTGCACGAGCGCGCCACGCAGGCCCCGTTGGCACCGTAACTGGTGCACGTGGCGCGGCCGCCGTTGGCTGTGCATGTGGCTGGGACCGTAAAGTCCAGTGGCGTTGATTGGTCGCGTGTGTTGCGAAGGTAGCTCATGTAGGAAGCGTCGTCGCACATGGTGGCGAGCTGGCACGTCGAGTTGCAGGAATAGACGCGTTGGGTTGCCCCGATGTCAGCCATGCGTGCCTTGGGTCCTACATATGCCATGAGCAGCCGCCGATGCTGGTTTTGTCCACGTACCAGCGCATTCAACATTAGTTGCCGTCGCGATGAAGGCATTTTTAAAATCGGTGGCCGTGCTGGCCGACGTCAAGCCCCAGTCTTGCTTGACGTACCGAAGCAAGAGCGGGTCCATGTTGTTGGCAAAACACTCGACCGTGCAGCCAATCATGTCGTCCCATGGCACCGTGCACGCACCAACGAGCGTCGTCGGATCGACATTGCACTTGCTTTGCGAGCAGACCGCGGCGGCGCAATCGCTGTCGACGGCGCATGTGACTGACGCGGCATTTGGAATGTTGGTCTGGCACGTGGTCGAAATGATGTCAAGAGCCGTCCAGGTGGTGTTGCCGATGGATACGTCGAGCGCATTGGCAGCGTTCTGGGCCGTCGAGAGGCCAACGTAAGCGCCATTGAGAAAGGCCAACATGAGGTCGGACTGAAGGGGGCAATAGGCGTTGACAACCGCGGGCTGGATGCCCGTGATGACATTGATGACGCCATTGGGGACGTTTTGGGGGACGCAGCAGACAAATGCGGCCAAAAGGGGGTTGCAACACGGGTTGGCCTGCCACGCGGCGGTGCTACAACCGAGAGATGGGTTCCAAATCGGGTGTCGCTTTCTTACAGTGTACCATCGGCGGGGTTGAACTTGGGCGTGTTGCAAAAGTTTGGCACAGCTTTGAGAGTCTTGGGCTTGGTGCCAGTGACGACCGCGGCCCAAAAGAGGTTGACCGTGTCGCTGAAGACGTCGTTCGATGACGTCATCGCGACTTGGAGGTGACGCTGCAGCGTGTCCGTCGGCGTCGTGGCGGTTGCGACCTGCTGAATCGCCGCGACAAGCTTGGCGGCCGTCGCGCGGACGGACGCGGGATTGAGCGCGAGGGTCTTGGGTACGAGGGGCACGTAGCGGCATTTCTCGGCAGGGTACGTGCAGGTCGTGTCCGTATCAAGGCACATGGGCTACATCCATGTGAGGGAAGGTCTTGATGCGAGGTGAAGACGTACGTCGAAGAGGCGGTCCTTCAGTTGAATGCGCGCGGCGCCAGACGTGATGGCAGCCTCGACATCGATGCAGGTCGACTAGGACGAGTGTCAAGAGAGTGAGTAGGGAAGTGGAGAGGACGCACGCCAGAGCACGATTTGACTGGGGCGTCGCGGATGACGCCGAGCGCGTCCTTGACGGAGCGGCCGAGGACAAA
>VJMH01007017.1:0-52630 GCA_009835185.1 Aphanomyces stellatus
TGAGAGGGATTGGCTGTTGGCTGCTTTTCGGTGGAGGTCACACATCTTGGCCGAGGAACGCTGCCTTGACGGTCAGCGGCGTCGGGGGTTCAATACGTGGTTGCAGCTGCGAGCTGCCTTGCACAGACAACGACGGACCGGCCCCGACAAACAACACGTAGAGCCATTCAAAATGAAAGAGATGGATGGCTGTTGGTTGCTTTGGACCAGTCCAAGATGGCGACCACCTCCACAAACAGCGCGGTTTGCAGTCATTCCATAAGGTCGTGAGAGGGATTGGCTGTTGGCTGCTTTTCGGTGGAGGTCACACATCTTGGCTGAGGAACGCTGCCTTAACTATCGCCAGCTTCCGGTTGAAAATTGTCATCGTGCTAACTATTTTTGCTTTTCCTTTGCTTGTTGATCATTGTTGGCTCTGTGTTGTAGTTGTTTTGTCGGGTTGACGTTGAAATTGAAAATGTGCTTTTATTGGATTTTGGCTCGTTTTGAGTGATGGTCCTTCGTCCACGCTTGTTCGTCCACACATGCAGAGTGATTGTACTTGACGGTAAAGAGAACTGCACGTTTAACCTCATTCTGTTGTACGTGCATAGGTTAAAAGCCCTCGCAAGAGCGTTTTATGTCCCACTGCAATCCGATGTTGAAGTTGTCAACCACCTCAACCCAGGTGACGACAGTGGCGGGAAAGCACTTGGGAAGGCGACGACTTTGACTCGTTCGCCAAAGCGAAGATGGCAAAGGGGATTTCTTGGGGGCATTGAGGCAATCTTGGTCCTTGTTTTATCCCTTCTGCTGCAGAACGTCGGCCTTGTCGGACTTATCGGGTCTTGTCTGATGAATTTGGGTAAGTGCGATTTGAAACGCATTTGAAATGGGAAATAAAAAACGAGCAATTAAATCAACCTTCATATTTGTATGCAAATTGGTTTTTGCCGTCATTTCATTTCACGTTGCAAGGCCTTGCACGGCGCCGGTGTGCGAAGGTGGAACTGCGGGGAAAGCTGCTGCCTCTCGATTGCTCTCGGTCGCCCATCTCCCCATGGCAAGCATCATGGCAGAACTTGTGGTGGGCAGCTTGATCGACAACTACGATAAGCGCAACGAGACGGTGTGGCACAAAGAAGACATTGAGCATCGACATCAGGAGCGGCAATGGCGCATCGACGATCTGCAGCGCGAACGGGACTGGCGGCTCTATGACATCCGCACGGAGCGCATCCGTGTACGACCCTCTTCCTCTTCCATATGCAAAGCGTCATGCGTCGGCATGTAGGCAAAACTGGACAACGAACAGCGACATGCCGACACACGCGCGGAACACTTGTCGGCGATCTCGGAGCTGGCGGCCGAACTCGGCGGATTTGCGCTCGTCTCTATCATCAACGTGAACCTGCCCGTTGACATCGACCTCAATCTCCTGTGGGTGTATGGAATCACGTCGGCCCTCACCGTAGGCAGCCCCGCCATCGCATGTTCGCTCATGACGTTCATGTAGATCTGCTGCATGATCCTCTCCCTCATCGTATGCACCGTGCTTATGCTTGCAGTGACACACTACTGTGCCTTTCAGTTGGAACGGGACGTAAAGAACCTAGACGACGACGAAGTTGACGTTATTTCGCCGTTTGCAGTGTGGTGGATACAACGATGCGAAAGTGACTGGCAGCTCGGGTATTACCTCTTCCGCACAGGTTGGTTGATACTTCTCGTTCAATCGCATGATGCGACCTTTCCAGGGGTCAAATTCTTCTTTGCGGAACTCGCAGTCGTCTCGTGGGTGCAGTACAACATGTATGAACCCACGTCCATCAGCATCACCGTTGTTGCCTTTGTTGGCCTCTTGATCTGGCAAACGCGCATTTGGAGCAAGTGGAGATACCTCATGCGAATGCCGGACATCGACGACATAGACGGACCGAACGAGCGCACGCCACTCAAGAAGCGGACGTCGGCCTCACGGCACTGGACCCCTCGATCCAAGAAGACGTACTAGGGCCAATGTCGTAATATCCATGTTGTTGCGCCTGCCAGTCGTCGTCGAGTGGGGCAGCGATGCACTCGAGTACACATGAAAATGTCATTATATATTACAAGAAAGCTGCAGACTTGGTATTTAACCACCGAAACCGTACAAGGTGCGGCCTTGGCGCTTCAACGCGTACACGACGTCCATGGCAGTCACGGTCTTGCGGCGAGCATGTTCAGTGTACGTCACAGAGTCGCGGATCACGTTTTCGAGGAAGACCTTGAGGACACCGCGAGTTTCTTCGTAGATCAAGCCAGAGATACGCTTGACACCACCACGACGAGCCAAACGGCGGATAGCAGGCTTGGTGATACCTTGGATGTTATCGCGGAGGACCTTGCGATGGCGCTTGGCACCGCCCTTGCCCAAACCTTTGCCGCCCTTGCCACGTCCAGACATGTTGCTTGATGAGAGAAATTTGGAAATGCTGGCAATTCAAAATGGAGTGATTGAGGGAAGCCACCTGATTGGTTGAAATAAAATCACAAAATACAGCATTTGATTGGCTTTCAATGCCAAGTGTTTTGTAAATTATTTGATTGGTGGGAATTTATATATACATCTTTTCATTGGTTGTACAAAAATTCCCATACGTTGGATTGGTGGATTTTTTTCAATCAACTTGGAGGCCTCGATTCCGGAACCTCTCATACTGACCCGGAGTAAAACTTCTCCACCTCTCAAACGTGGTGGTGCATTCAAAAGGCATTGCCGATTGGCGCTGATGACAAGGTCGGCACTTAATAGTCGATGGTGGTCATGAGAGAAGTCACATCTACAGACATTGCAAAGGAGTGCTGCCACTACACTTAACACAACTATTTGAGACCAAATCTTGTTAGCGAGTAGGCCATGTCAGAGGAGTTGAGTCCGTAATGGGGCAGAGGCTTCTCCTGCGCCTCCGAGTTGCTGTGTTGTGTGTTGGTGCGTTGGGGTGGGCGGAATAGGTTGCAATCTTGGCACTGTTCAAGTCATCGAAAAAGACAATGGCTCGCTTTGTTGTGGCTTTGCATCATGCAAGAAGCTTGTCGTCTTCTTGTCTCGCATGTCACCTTGGACCGAGACACCAAACCGAGACCAAGCCGATCGTTGCTGACGATTCGCGATCTTCACTGACGATTCATCTGTCGGTTCGTTTCTCTGGGTCTGCCTTCGGATTGGTGGAATTATCCGGACGATGGACTTGTCCTATCCGGTGCGAATCCCGACCAACAAAATCGCGAGATGCTCGGCCGATGGCGGCAGGTCCAGCGCCGTGTCGCGACGACGCGGTCGTTGCATGAAGCGCTTGGCCCATCTCGCCGGGCTGTGCACGAGAAGACCTTCAGGCAGTATGTCGTCTCTCTACAGGACTTGCTTGGCACCGACGCGAAGCAGAACGTATGGCAGTCGGCGATCACGTGGTGGCCTGCGGAAGCATGGCGAGAAGCCCTCGGCCCTGCGTTCCGCGACACACACACCCAACTCGCACACAAGTTGCAACAGGACGGTCCGACAAACCACTACCATCTCCTCCGTCGGCACCCCGAACTCGCCGCGCACGTGCTGACCGTGATCCTCGACGCGACCCAGTCGTTTCCATACGTCCATGCGTTGCACCGCGACATGGACATCATCAAGGTACGCGATCTTCCTCTCTCGGGCATGCTTTTACTTCCTCCATGACCATGACGACGACGACGACGTAGGTGTTGCGTCAAATGGCCATGGCCATCGGCGAGGACAAGATGGTGCATGCTGCCAATACCGTCCTCCATCAGCGCAGTCTCCATCGCGACGCTGCCAAGTGCACGCCGTGTCTCTATCGCAGCGTGTGTGCCGCGTCCGATTCCGTGAGTGCACCGCAGCTACGCGATCTCCTCCGACATCTTATCCATCACAAGTTGCTCCCCGAGGTATTGCCTGCCAATCTGTCCAACCGATCATCATGCGCGTAGATCCTCCAACTCATCGACTTTGCAACCATCAACCGGATCCCCATCGACGTTTGGAGTCGTATTTTTGGCGCGTTTGCACGCACGCATGACGTGGCAGCGTCATTGGACGATGCCTCGGTCGACCAATTGGCGACGGCATTTATGGCCCACTACCACGCCAAGCCATTTGCCAAGTCTGAGATCCTCGCAACGTCCATGGTGCGCGCCGCCATCCAACGGGGGGAGGTTGACACGGCCATTGCGTGTACGAATGGGCCGCATGTGGCAGATGTGCATCATTTGTTGCTCTAGGCCACGAGTTTCTCCAGTCCCATGGGTTCCCCATCAACGACGCCACGACCGTGCAAATGCTCGAGCTTGTGCGACCCCAAGATTCCAACAAATACGGCAACATGGAAGCGTTCCAAGCGTATTTTGCCGACAGTGTCGCCGCGCGCGGCGGCGCCGCCCAGGTACTATCCGGATGCCCCAAGTCGAGGCTCAATGGGTGCGCAGAGCCGAGCGATTCTGTCGGTCGCGATCCACACTGCCCGGGACGCCAAGGACACGGCGTTTTTACGGCAAATCCTCGCTTCCGTTCGCGGCAACCCCGCCTTGGACATTGGTCTCTTCAATACCGCCTTGGCCTACCTCGTCAAATCCAACGATGCCCAAGGTAGACATTGATTGGCATGCTCAACCTTCCCATCATCCTCCCCTGGTAGATCACATCCTCGCACGCACCTTGGTCGACGACATGCATGCCGCCGGCGGCAGCGTGCGACCCAACCGCCGCACGCTCATGTTGCTCTTGCGCGTGACCCGCAGTGATCCATCGGCGATTTTGGTGGAATTGGCCCGCATGGGTCCGACGTTGGTGAAATCGGTGTCGAAAACAAACGCCCGCGTTCCCGACATTGCCCACGCAGCGTTTATCTCGATCGTGGATTTGATCAAGGGAGGCGACATGACCACGGCTGCGGCCGTGCGCGACGCCATGTTGCTCGACCCAACAGGTTCCGACATACCCTTTGACAAAGCCATGGTACTATGTTGGCACCACCAATATTTGTTGGCAACACAAATATGTGTTGCCGAGCCCAATATTTGTTGCTGACGACCTTAAATAGTGGCACCGCATGTTGGCCACGATGTTGCAAACCCGGTCAACGTTTGGTGCGATTGTCTCGTGGCTTGACCTCTGCGACCCCTCGCTCGACGGCGTTTTCTACGCATCGTGGTTCACTTATGCTCAAAAGTACACTGAGCCACTCGTGGGCGGCAAGCGCGTGCTTCGTCGGTGGCTTCAACTGGATGACGCACGCGACGTCGACAAGTTTCAATTGGCCATCGTCACGGCCTGCAAAGTTGACGACGTCGAAATGGCCACCGATATGTGGGCATGGATGGTACGCCGTCAATTGTCATATCATTCCGACGTGGTAACTATTTTTTGACATAGCGCACGAGTGGCCACACCCCGCCACCCACTGCCGCCGCGGCCATGCTCAATCTCTACGACCGCAACGGCCTCGACACGTTTGCGTTTTTTCGCCGCGAGCTACAAGAGCCGCATCCGGATTCGCTCACGCGGCCCGTGCTCGAAAAGGCGCTCTTTCTCTCGAGCCAACGCAAGACACAGACCGACTTTTGCCGCGACGTGCTGACGCTCTTGGTCCAGACGATGCAACCTGAAGACTGGACCTTTTCGTTGTATCGGCGGGCGCTGCGGTCGTGTGCCGCCGACACGGCCGTGGCCGCCAAACTCGGGATGGAGCTCGTCGATTTGTTCACGTGCAAGCGGTATCGTCATATCCTCCGTCATGTCGTCTGATTGTGACTAGGCTCTCGTTTGAACCCCACGACAAGAATTGTCTCTTTGATTCGCTCCGGATTGCCAAGCGCGGGACCTTGGACGACCAGTGCGCCGTCTTGGAAGCCTACTCCGAGTACGTAGATGGTGCTTTTTAAATGTTTTTCATGACTGGCGTAGACTCAACCTCTGGCCGGCTGTTTCGTCGTACACGACGATGATGGAACACTTGGTTGAAAACCAGTCGCCCTCGGCCCACGCAGCCACGATCCTTGAAATGATGGCGACACAAGGCATCGCCGTCGACAATAAATTTGCCACGCTCTACGCGATGCTGCTCGTGCGCAACCAAGACCTCCCCAACGTACTCGCGCTTGTGCGCTTGATGGTCGCGCAAGGTGTCGCGCCCACCGACTACTTTTTCACAGCCATCTTCTCCGAGTTGAACGCGCTGGCCGACATTGACACGTGCTTTGAGTTTGCCGCGTCGGTCGCGTCGATTCGGCATTTTGAGGGTACGAATCATATCCGATCGGAACTTTGGTCATCATCGCGCGTAGCGCTGTATGTCGGGTTGATCCAAGCCGGGCTCGAACGCGGTACGACGGTCCAATCGGAGATATCTGAGTCTGATTCCAGGTGTCGTCGAGCGCGTCTGCAACGTCGCGGTCCAAATGGAATGCGAAGGCTGTGTCGTGCCATCGACCACGCTCGTCCAAATCATCGACGCCGTCCAGTCGACGCGCGAAATGGAAAAAGTCGTGACGGTCGTCGCCCAGCTCATGGAAGGTGGTACTTGTAACCCTCCTCGTCTCGCGATGCCATAGCAACGCGGCATGTTACGTAGGCCCGCGCCCCAACCCGTTTCCGCCCCAAGTGTACCACGCGCTCTGGGCACAGCTTGGTCGGTTCAAGAGCTCGAACAAGATGGCATTGAATTTCATCCGCGCCCAAGCCGCGGCGCAAGGCTGCGACTTGGCACCTCCCCAAGACATTAAGTAAGCAATAGATGGTGTAAATTACTAGACAAGATGGGGTTCCCCTCGCAAGCTCGACATGTCCAACAAAACCAAACGCGAACACAAGATGACTCATGGCAATGAAGTGAATGAGCTGATCGCAACGCGCGTTGTAGACATGGGGATGAAGCAATTGGATTGGTTGCGGTGTATCCCTGTGTTGTTGTGATGGGCTTGTTACCAGGCAGTCCATGTTTTCATAACGTCATGCAACTGAACCATATGCAACGGCTCGTGCCGACGAATACAGCCAAGAAGCGGTTCACAGAGAGGCATAGGGTCTTGCCATTGGGTGACATGCTGCATTAGGACACACTGCATATCGGGTAGAGTCCGTTGTGGCAAAGCGACAAAGGCGGCACATGTTGGCACACCTGCTGTCGCATTAGTCATGCGACAGCAGCACCGAATCGGCGCGCGCCTTGCACTTGACGAGGGGACTGCATACTGCCGCAGAGGCGCTGGCCAACGATGTCTCCAAGTGTCAGTCAAAGTGTCAGTCAAACTATCCTCCTCTCAAGAGTCATGCACACCGTGTGAGACAGGATGCGACGGACACTGAGCGCCACATGATCGAACTGAAGGTTTGTCCGATGGTTGATGAGTCCAGCCCTCTTTTCATCCTTCGCCGAGATTTTGCCAAAATATTTGCATTTTTGAGCCAAATAGTCTGATATGAGTTAAAATACCTTAAATCGACCACGTTTGCTGAAATCCCACCGCACAGTTGTATTGACTTGGGACTTCAAGGTTGGAAAGAAGGGAATTCAATTCGTTGTATCGAAGTTTTCTTTGGACAGGCATGTACCGGATAATCATCCGGATGACCTGACATCCAAAGGGGACAGAAGACATGGCCCTGCTTTGTCTTTATTATTTCAGACATTTGTCTACAATAAAGCAAGGTAGAATTAAAGATTGGTCATTTTAGACAACTGGCTAGGGCATTATGTCTTTTAGTCCACCGTCGTCCGGATAAATTCTCGCTCAAGTTTCCGGAGACACCTCGCAACGGATGTCTCTCGGCACATCAGGAACACAAACCAGGCACAAATCGAATCACATGGAGAGCGGCCAGCGAAAGAAGAATCGAAATGCGCTGACGGCCGCCATCAAGCGGCTCGGGGAAGACGAGGCGGCGCATCTCGTGGCCAAGTTTGGGTCACTCAACCACAGCTGCAAGAAGGACTGGGCCGCGGGGAACCACATGATCGCGGCACTTTTGAACGACGGCTTCTCGCACAACCAGATCCGGCAGTTGCTGCATGTCGGTGGGACGCGCATACGCCGCATCACGCGGGAGAAGAGTCCGACGTCGTCATGCTCCCCACAGCAGAGGAGTCCCTCCCACGTGGAATACATCTCGTCTGGGCACACGGACAGCGAGTCGCTCGCCGCGGCAAGTCCGTCCAAGGATGTCCCATCCCCGACGGGCGACGACGCGGACATGGACGACGATGTCGAAGCCGAATTTGATCGTCTGCGCGCCCAAGTGGACACACTCGAGACGTATTTGGCCGACCTCCTGACCGACCAGCAGCGCCACCATGCCCACCGCCGCCGACGCAAGAAGCGCGGTATGCCGCCGTCGCTTCAACTCTCGTGGGAAGAAGTAGCGAGCGCGATGGCCGAGATGCATAATGCGAGTGCGACCGAGCGGCGGCACTTGTTCGCGCAGACCCAAACGAGCCGTCGCCTCCTCCCGCTCTTGCGCGCCTATGCCGCCACCCGACCCATCCACGTATAAGATGCCCTCATTCCCGCATCTCATCTCGTCGTAGACATGCCTCGTGGAAGACCATGAGACGTCGCCGCAACTCGCGCTCGGCCACGTGAACGTCGTGGCCCATCCCGAGGCACGGAAGCAAGGCCTCGATTGGCTCTCAAAAGTCGTCTACCACAACACGGATCGCATGTTTGCGAGGTACCATTACCCGCCGACGGTCGCAGGTCGTGTGAGTGACGCGTACTTTGACTTTTCGTCGCCGGCGCCGCCCTACGTGTTTGTCGTGCGCGGTCACCTCGACTTGCCCGTCAGCTTGAGCGCGGCGTGGTCGCTCTTCCAAGACGGGTTTGTGCGGAAACAGAGCGGTCACTTTACGCCCGACGAAGCCGCGAGCATTGCCAAGCGATTCACAGTCACGCGACTGGATTTGGATGTACGCACGGTTTGTTGGCGACACTGACGTCGTGGACGAGTGTAGATTCGGCGCGAGATCACGCCCGAAATGTGGTACCTCCATCACACGCCCCTTGGCCAAGAGTATGGCAAGAAGAACCTCTTTCGCATTTTTCATGAGCCCGACCGCGTTATCGTGGCGGGCCAAACGATCTTTCACGATGAATTGGCGCCGCCACCGCCCACCGACACAAAACACCTCGTGTGGTATGGATCGACGGCTGTATTGGAGACATTGAATTTTGTTGTCTAGGTATGTGCTGGAACAAGTGCCGGGCGAAGGACGCTGTCGCGTCCGGTGGATGTCGATGGTGTCGTCGACAATGACACACGATGGATTCTATTCGATCGACGAAGAAGCGACCAAGAATGGCCTTGATCTGTCCGAGTGTCCCGAAGACCGCAAGGAAGCGAGGCTGACCCAACATTTGGCCCCGATTGCTGCGGGGAATTCGTACAACGTCGACCATTACCTCGGCCAAGTGTTTGCGTCCGTCTTGTAGTCGGTTATGCGCATTGTTGAGGTAGTCGTGCCACCGACGCCGATCGAAGGCGATCGAAGTCTATTTAATCATCGTTCTGTTCATGTCAACATATCTGAGCGCAAAATCTGTGAACAGTGTACTCCGGAGTACTCCGGAGTGTTGAGGATCAAACGACCAAATGATATATGCACGGCGTGCCGCCTCCATACGGTTTGGTTTGTGGGTCGCACCCCCACAATCCGACAACATAGATTGTTCCAAATCGCTCCAAACCCTCGATGTGTGCAGTCCTCACCTTGACGGTTCATCGCATCAACAGCAAAATGCACCCGGCCCTTCGAGATCCCATTAAAGCTGCTTTCTCAGTTGCATACCTTGTATTGTACGGCAAGTCGATTCGATTGGGAGTGAAACACCAACTTCGAATCGAATGAAGAATTATACTATGACGAAGTGAATACTCTGCTTCAGGTACTTCGCAATCCAGCTGCGACTGAGTTCTCACTTTTCCTAGCATAGATGATGGGTATGTCTTGCCCTTTTTGTGGCCGCGATGCTTCCAGCAGCACATTTCGGCGTTGATATCAATGTTGGCGACGTGGATCGAATTCTTCGCTCTTGCGATCTGCCGAAAACTATGGATGAGCATATTCAATTACAAATTTATACATGTAATTTGATTCACCCGCTCGTCAAAAGTTGTCGGCAAACGATGCTGGAATTAAGACATCGTGTTGGTGGGAATACATGGCGTTTGGTTGAGCCAGTCGACGACATCGACACGCCCACAAGCTACTGCCGCTTGCATGTACAAATCCCAAATAGGAGGTTGCAGTTTCGTCGATGAAATGGGCTCAATTTTTGCAATCGCATCCAACCAACCCATGAGACCAAGATGTGAGCTCATTTCCATCCTCGACGTCGCCATTGCTTCGAGTGCCGCCGCCTTGGACGAATAATTTGCGACAATTTGAGTGACTAGAAACGCAACTGCCTCTGTGTGGCCCTTGGTCACGGCTGCCAAGAGTGGATATGCCATGGCATCAAAAGTCAAAGTTGAGACGAACCCAGCATCAAAGAGCCACGTGACGACATCTACCTTGCCTGCAAAGGCAGCTTCGTACAATGCGTCGTAAAAGATAGTATTGTCCAGCGTTGCGTTCGTGCTATCGTCAGTTGGTGGAAAAGAAACGATCCATTGCAGTGTCTTGCTGTGGCCTTCAGTCGCACACTGCAGCACAAGAGCGTGCACCGATGTAAATCGTGCAAGCAGGAGCGAATACAAATAGTCCCACGAAGCTGATCGATGTGCCATGAGACATTCGACCATTGCAAGTTGCTTCCATGATGTTTCAAGCAAGTGCCGTTCGGATATGTCCACCGGGCCAAATTCGTTCCAGAGCCATGAGACCAAGTCCTCGCTACCGGATCGAATAGCCCCGATCAAGGCATCGCTGACGAAATCGGGGACTTGGTCGGATGTGGCATTTTCGAGGACGTACATGAGGATGTCCTTGTGCTGACGCTCTGTTGCTTCCATAACCATTAGGCGAAGGCCAACTTGTACTCGACACCCTGCAGCGTACAGGTCCTGTACAAGTAGAAGCTTACCATAGCGAATGGCACTACTCAAGGCAGAGTACAAAGTATCTGGAGTACATCGAGCGATAAAATAGGCCATGACGTCGCGATTGCCGCCGCTGCTCGCTGCAGACAGGACACGACCCAAAGACGTGGGAGCCAAACGAGGGTATAATACTTGGACAAGTGCCAAGGAGGCATGCTGAGCAGCATACTCCAACGCCATCGAGAGGTCCCGTTGAGAACCATGGTCAACGAGGAATTCGGTGGCTGGAAGAGAGTCGCCAGTGGCCGCAGTGCGGAGTAAAAAGTTGACTTGGACCAAAAGTCGAAAGCGTTTCGGTGGGAGATGGTTGGCCATGAAACGAAGGAGGGCCATGTGGCCAGTGTAGGCACCGTAGACCAAGAGGCGATGTTCCACGAATTTCAAGTGTTTCAAGAGAAGCGGGAGGCGGGAGAAGCCGTGTTGGTCGAGCCATGGTCGCCAGACAGCGCCAATTGGACGGATAAACTTGCTTGTCATATGCGACTCAGACAAGGACCGGAGAGAGAGAAAGGGGAGCATGTCTTGAGGAACTCCATCTTGAAAGCGCACAATAAGAGAGAAAAACTCCCCGGAAGCAAGCACTGCGGTCATCGAGGACATTTTTCATTTGTGGGTTCGCTGCTTGTCTCGGTCGCTGAGTCTCCAGAGTTCTGATTGGCCGTCTGTTTCAGATAATAGCATGAGTGTTGTTCATTCTTAGTTTTGGCGTCGAGCTTCTAGTCTTGTATTGTACGGCAAGTCGATTCAATTGGGAGTGAGAGAGACTCCAACATGAAGAATTATACTATGACCAAGTGAATACTCCTTCGCAATCCAGCTGCGACTGAGTTCTCACTTTTCCAAGCATAGATGATGGGTATGTCTTGCCCTTTTTGTGGCCGCGATGCTTCCAGCAGCACATTTCGGCGTTGATATCAATGTTGGCGACGTGGATCGAATTCCTCGCTCTTGCGATCTGCCGAAAACTACATTTCGTCTATGAATGTATAATAGGATGAGCATATTCAATTACAAATTTATACGTGTAATTTGATTCACCCGCTCGTCAAAAGTTGTCGGCAAACGATGCTGGAATTAAGACATCGTGTTGGTGGGAATACATGGCGTTTGGTTGAGCCAGTCGACGACATCGACACGCCCACAAGCTACTGCCGCTTGCATGTACAAATCCCAAATAGGAGGTTGCAGTTTCGTCGATGAAATGGGCTCAATCTTTGCAATCGCATCCAACCAACCCATGACACCAAAATGTGAGCTCATTTCCATCCTCGTTTCCATGCGTCAGCAGAGAGAAGGTGGGGAAAACTTACTCTGTTGGTCTGGTTGACGCTTGCTCCACTCGCGACGAGGTTCTGGACAACTTCCAAGTGTCCCTTCTCGGAGGCCAGATGAAGTGGCGAGCTTTCACCCTGATCGTCTCCATGCGAACTCGGCGATCAAGATGGCGTTGAGCGCGGCGCCGCGGAGGAGTTGGTCGCCCGAGACGAAGAGGTCGAGTCCATGCTCGTCACAGACAATGCTTTGGCGGAGACGACCGACCTCGACGTTGTACTTGGCGGTCGCATGCAGCGGCATGGGAGACGGTGGGGAAAAATTACTCTGTTGGTCTGGTTGACGCTTGCTCCGCTCGCGACGAGGCACTGCACGAGGTCCGAATGTCTGCTCATGGAGGCCAAACTGAGTACCCAAATTCGTCTTTTGCTCTTGCTCTCTTGTGGAATGAATGCATCAATCATCACTCTTCCTACTATACTTATCTATGGTAATTGTTCCTCCTCAAAGGAAATCTCCTGGTTTAACGTCTATTTGGTTTAATACGTATTTTCAACTGAATGGGTCTGCGCTGGAATAACAGAATTGCCGTTAAACTTATAAAACGATTTCGTTTTTATTCGTTCCCAAATCAGTTCCCTCGTATCGATCGAGCCTACACGGATCAGGATGGGCACATCAGCAGGCACACCTGTGTGTTTGAATCTTTAAGGTAGTCTAGATCGAGGAGGTGAGTTGATCTGGGGAGAAGTGGCGTCGATTTAACGTCGGAATGTCGGACGGCTAACGAAACCGATTCTGTAACTGGCGTGTCAGTTCACCGTTCCATGGTCTATTTGCAGCCAGGTTGCGGTCAAGACAAATGTCGGCCGCGAAGGACTTTTCAGCGACGGAGGCGCTGAATGCCCAAGTCGAGGCGAGCAAGGTCGATGTACTCAAGAAACGCATCGACGAGCTCCAAGCCGAGAACGAGCACCTGCGCTTCCTGCACCAAAAGAGCGAAAAGGAAACCCACGAGTTTGTCGCGTACTTTCAGCGGGAATTGGGCGCGCGCGAAAAGGTATTATTTTGAGCCTCTTGTGTTGCCAATCTACCGCCGTAGGTCACGGCCAAACTCAGCGAAGACTTGAGCGATGCCAAGACGCGGTTCCACGATGAAACAGTCGAACTCAAGACCAAGTACGACCTCGACACGCGGCAGATGCTCCAAACGTCCAAGTTGGTTGAACATTCGCTGTCCGACAAACTCAAAGTCGCCCAAGAAGACTTGTCCAAGCTCGAGATCTTTCGCGACATGAAGGACTCGGTCGAGAAGAAGATGCAAGCGCTCAGTGACACGATCGAGGCCGAGCGCGCCGCGCACAAGGAAGCCATGGCCATGCTGGAACGCAAGTTCCTCGAGGAAAAAGCTAGGAACCAAAAGGACACCGACAAACGCATCGAGAAGATCAAACAACAGTCGCGCGAAGATGCGCGGAACGTGCTCGACGCCGACACGCGCAAGATCGTCACGGACAACAAACGCATGGGCGAGGAATTGCGGTAGGCGAGTGGAATGAACGACAACGACGACGACGCCATGGCTAGGTTTCAGCTCCAAACGACCGAAGAGCTCACAAAAGAAAAGGCCAAACTCGAAGCGGCCGCGAAGACCCTCAAGAGCGAGATTCAAATGCACACGGACAAGGAGTTGGAGTACGCCAAGTATGGCCAAAAACAAACGCGCGAGATCAAGCAATTGCAGGTGCCGAGGAACTCTGTTGGCGTAGATGAATTGATGCGTGGCGGCTCGTAGGCCAAAGTCAAAACGCTCGAAAAGTCGCTCTGCCAAGTCGTGCACGAATTTGAAAAGGAAAAACACGTGCTCACGACGAAAACCGAAAAGGAGGTGTGTGCGATTCGGAAATGCCAGACATGATGGAATCGGTCGTAGCTCGACGACGTGAGTTTGGACGCCGATGGCCTCCGCAAGCTGCTCAAGCTCAAAAACAAGGAACTGCGCAACATGAAGCGCCTCTCGCAGACGATTCTTGACCAGCGCACGGATGTAACATTGTCTCATGGGGTCATGGCTGACTGGCGGCGGTGCAGGTCGAACAATTCTTTTTGGATTCGCTCGAGATTGTAAAGACCCAATTGGCAGACGAGAAGAAACGCGTGGTCGACGCAGAGCGGCTCCAAGATGCGAAATTGGTATGTTCGCTGGCTACAATTTCCACGTACTGAGTGGCAGACACCCGCCGAGCGCGGCCTCAAGTTTCCGCGCCTCAAAACCCGCCCCAATCAATCGAACAACAATAGTTCGCCCTTGGGCGTCAAGGACAAAGTCGACTTGCGGTCCTTGTCGTGGGAGGTATATACTCCATGATGATGATTATGTTGGTTTATACCAACATGGACATGCCTAGGAACGGGAGCGCGTGCTGCGGCTCCTCTTTGCCAAGATCAACAGCGTCCAGGGTTTCTTTGACGCGCCGCCTGATGACCCCCGTGCCAGTCCCTATGAGACACCCTTCCTCACGGAGCTGGACCATGCCACGACCGTCGGGACGAGCGGCGGCGGCCCCATGCTGCCGCGGCACTTTCCATCGAGGCCGCCGACGCATTCAGATGGCTGAGATACAAACAAGACGCACGACGAGTTGATTCACATGCTTACAACTTGCCTTGGATTTGCGCGACCACAGACTCGGCCTCCGACTTGTGGATCATGTCCTTCCCGCCGGGGAAGCGGATCAAATTGTCACCTTCGTAGCGCGGAATGACGTGGATGTGGGGGTGGAAGACGACTTGACCCGCAGCGCCGCCGTTGTTCTGGACAATGTTCACACCGTCGCAACCGAGCGCATCTTGCACGGCCTTGGCCAAACGCGGCAATTCCTGGAAGAGCGTGGCGGCGACGTGCGGTGGCATGTCGAGGATGTTGGTGTACCCTTCGACCTTGGGTATGAGGAGCGCATGGCCAGCCGTGCAGGGGAAGGCATCGAGGATCGCGATGACGTCATTCGTCTCAAAGATCTTGTACGACGGAATCTCGCCGCGGATGATCTTGGCAAACACGTTGGTCGGGTCGTACTTGGGGCCGCTCATTGTTGCCTTGGAGAGAATAAAGAGAACAAAGATTTTCGTGCAGGGTTCGTAACCGGATAATCCATTATCCGGAAACGGGGACCAGGAGTCCGGAAAACTGCGACTGAATCCGGACTCGGGCACCTTTGTGGTCGGAAGCTCTGTCGCTACACCTTTCGCCCAAGCACAACGAAATGAGACCCGTGTCCTCAACTGCAGATTCCAAGTGTGTCATTTTGCATCTTGGAGTCTTTCAACAAATAAATGACCAGCAATAGAATCGATATCGCGGTGGTTAGATCGTTCCTTGTACTTTGAATAGAGCTGTCATTGGGTTTGAGACTGCATATTTATTGCTGGGCAGTTATTGTCGCTCAAAGTTCACGTCGTCCTTGATCTTGAGGTCGCTAGCACTCGCTCGATCGGAGTCGTCCATCCACCAAGCACAGATACAAGAGTTTAAACAGAATCATTACTTTCGGCACGACCATTAGACAAACATGTCGAGGCAGAGAGCCTCGCGCTCGGCGCCGGTGGCATCGACGGCACAGAGGCCATACATGATCGCATCCTTGTCATCTTGTACGTGATGGAGAAACATGGGGAAGCTGAGGCGCCATGTCATGGGCCACGGCGCGTCCTTCGAGCCATCGCCGGGCATTTCAAACACATGGTCGGCGTCCATGTCGCCCACGACGTCCGCGCCTTTGTTGTTGACGGACGTAAACACAAACGCGAGGCCAGCGTCGGACGAGACGACAATGTTGGGCTCGCCGTCGTCAATGATGACGTCGGCGATGACGTCATCATCGATGTCGCGCGGCATGCAAAAGTCGTCGATCATGCCAATGTCGACGTCGACGCCGTCGTCGCCCTCGGTCCACGCGACGCGGACAAAGCACTCGCCGGGCGCGGCAATCTCAAACGACTCGTGGTCGGTCAGGTCGCCGTACCACGGAGACGATCGTCTGTTCGTGTGGACACACAACCCGACGACATCGTCATCGTCGTTGCGACAGAGGTCGATTTGGACGAGCGTTTCGCCGCGGCCGAGGAGAAAGACGCGCGCGCCGACCGGGACATCGAGTTCTTCGACATTGTCAAACGATGCGAGCGACGTGACGCGGCCGTCGCCATCGTTTGTCTCGACGATGACGCCCACGAGTGGCGGCCACTCGATGTCTGCGTCCTCTTCGTCGTCGGGTTGTGACGCCGGCATCGGCGTCACGAACGCGCCGATGCGGCCGACGTTGTCGTCGCCATGCGAGCCAAAGAGCGAGCGAAAATAGCTGCCGGCGGGCGCGGCCAAGACAGCCACGTCGGCGTCATCATCGGCGGCGGCGCCAAACCAGCGTGACACGCGGCCGTCACGGGTCGTGAGACGCAGCGCGTCGACCCACGCGACGGCCACGACTTCGAGTTGCACGAGCACGTCGTCATCGGCCAAGACAAACACGTCGTCGTCGGCGTCATCATCCAAATCATCGAGCGCGTCACGGGTCAGCTGCGTGACGCGCTCGACGCTCGCGTCCGACGACTGGATCCAAAACGCCACAATCTCGTCGTTGTCATCACCAAACGGCATTTGCTCGCCGTCGTCGGTCGCATAGCCCACAGGACCACACACGTTGCTGCGGAATTGGATCGTCGGCCGCGTCATGCTGCGCGGGACGGCGACATCATCATGGAGCCACAGCGATCGGTGCAGCAGGAGCGCGTTGGCGCGATGGAGAAACGCGCCGCCCGTGCCGTCGAGCTCGTCGACTTGATCCAAGTCGATCGTGAGCGCGCCGTCGGCTTGCTCGTCCGTCGTCGCGGGTGCCAACATCTCGTCATCATCCTCGCGGCCGTCATAGTCGTGGGGCTGGTACACGCACACGAGTTGGTTGAAGTCGTCGATCCCGCGGTTCATGAGGCCGTCGACGGCGTGGCCGAGGCCGAGCGCGTGGCCGACTTCGTGGAAGAAGGCGCCGACGCCCGTGGCATAGTTGGCCCAATGGGTCGCGCGGTCGTTCGAATCGTCCATCAAGGCACTCGCGTCGATCTTGCGCGTGTCCAAGAAGCGCGCCGTGACGTCGCCGACGTGCGGTGCCCACGTGTGCAGCCCACACGAACCAAAGCACGCGACGCTCGACGACCCCAACGCGATGTGCGCCCGCGGGGCTTGTGCCGCGGCGTCAAAATGCGAGCACCCGACCAGGATGGCGTGCTTGTGGGTCGGGTTGGCCAACAGGCCTTGGGCTTCGAGGTCGGTGTTGATCATGTCGAAGAGATCGCCTTCGTCCAGTCCCGGCACATGCGCGTCATCCGTCGAGAAGGACGCCGTGAGCACATGCACGATCGGCTGTCCGTCGTCGCTGTCGACTTGGATTGCAAATGTTTCGCGGCCAAACCCGTGGTCGTGCATGAGCTCCGCCATCATGGATTGCATGAGCAGTGCGTTGAACCGGACGCGCTCGACGGCCGACGCCAAGCTGTTGTCTTCGCCTTGCGGCGCGTCGAACGACCCGTCGGAATCGCATGTCTTGAGGTAGTAGAACCGGAGCTGGAACGCCGTCTCGCGGGGTGCGTACGTGAGTTCGAGGCTGTACTCGACATGAACGGCGCCGTCGTCGTCCTCGACAACCAGCGAGACTTGATGCTCGCCGAGGCGCGGGAGGTGGACGAGCGCCTTGCAGTGTCCACCCGCCGTGAGCGGCCAGACCGTCGACGCGCCGCCGCGGATGTGGACATGGACATGCGCTGGCATCTCGTCGACATCATGCACTTGGCAGTCGACAAGAACAAGCGGGTACGAGACGCACTCGCCGTCTTCGAGGTTCAAGAGTTCGATCGACATCGTCAGCGACTTGAAAATGATCGCGTGCGACGCACAAAACAGAAACACGCACTAGATTGTCGTCGGCTGGTTTCGAATTCGGTGCGTTTTGTGTCGATTTGCGCGATTTGATTGGTGGAATTTGTGCTCCGTTTGTCGTCATCCCATTGGTCAAAATAGACATTTTAATCAAACTATATGGAACGAAATAGTTTCAACGTGTTTTGTGGCTGAAAGTGGACATTTGCAATCGGACGACAGGACATATTAATTTGAAGACTGTTTTGACTGCGTCGCACGGTTGTTGAATTCACCAGCGAGTGCATCGAATTTTCACATCTACGCAAAACCCTTCTTCTTCATGAGCGCGTCGATGGTGGGGTCGCGGCCGCGGAATGCTCGGTAGCCACTCATTTGGTCGCGGGTGTTGCCGCTCGAGTAAATAAATTGACGCGCGCGGTCCGCCGTGGTCTTGTCAAAGACGTCGCCTGCTTCCACGAACGCTTCGAATGCATCAGCGTCCAACACAGCGGCCCAGAGGTACACAAAGTACCCTGCGGCATATGCCGACCCACCAAACAAGTGATTGAAGTGGGGAATGCGGTGGCGCATGACGATGCCTTGGGGCATCTCCAGCTTGGTCAGCATGAGGTCTTCAAACGCGCGCATGTCCAGGCCATCGACATCTTCGAGTGCATGGAGCGCTTGGTCGACCAACGTGCACGCAACGTGTTCGACGGTCGCAAACCCTTGCTGGAAGCGCATGGCCGCGGTCACCTTCTCCAAGAGGTCCGCCGGCAGCGGCTCGTTGGTGACGTTGTGGCGCGCGTGTTTCGCCAGCACTTCGGGCTGGCGGTGCCAGTGTTCCATGAGCTGCGACGGCAGTTCGACAAAATCTTTCGGGACTTGGGTGCCCGCGAGCCGGTTGTACGTCACGTTGGACAAGATCCCGTGGAGCCCATGGCCGAATTCGTGGAAGAGTGTCTTGACGTTGTTGAATGAGAGCGGCGCGCCCTTGGTAAAGTTGTTGTTGTTGATGATGACGGGGATTTGCGCCGTGCCCTTGTCGTCGACGTTGCGACTCTGGAGGCGGAAGCTGCTCATCCACGCGCCGCCGCGCTTGAACGGCCGCGAATAGTTGTCGTGGAGAAAAACCGCGATGATCTCGTCGTCTTGCGATTCATCGTGCACTTCGTACACGTTGACATCGGGGTGGTAGGCCTTGATATCCGGACGAAGCACAAAGCGGAGGTTGTAGAGCTTGTGTGCGCAGTCCATGACAGCGGCGGTCATGCGTTCGAGGCTAAAGTAGGGCTTGACTTGGGCGTCGTCAACGTTGAAGGTCTCGGCGCGGACCTTCTCGGCGTAGAAGCGCCAGTCCGATGGGCGGATGAGAGTATCGGCGCCGATGGAGGCCGCGTACGCTTCGAGCGTTTTGCGTTCTTCAAGGGCGGCCGCGCGGGCCGGAACCCACACTTTGTTGAGCAGATCCAGGACCGCGTCGGGGGTCTTGGCCATCATGTCACTCGTTTGGAACTCGGCGAACGTGCGGAAGCCGTGGAGGCGCGCTTGTTCCTGACGGAGCTCCAAAATACGGACGGCGATCGGATTGTTGTCGCGCTCGACACTCAATTCGCCGCGGAAGTTCCATTTCTGCCACACGCGTTCGCGCGCATCGGCATTGGGGCAGAGCGTCAAGAAGGGTTCGACCATCGAGCGCGCCAAGGTGACGACATAGCCGTCTGCGCCGCGGTCCGCTGCAGCGATTAAATAGTCGGGCGTCCCGACCAACTCGTCCTTTGTGACTTGCACGACAACGTCGCCTTCGTCGGCCGTGATGTTTTGGCGGAACGTCGTCATGAGCTGGGAAAGTTCCTTGACAATCGCATCGTGCGTGGCTTGCGTTTCGGCGTCAAAGGCCGCGCCACCACGGACGTAGTCGGTGTAAATGCGTTCCACGAGGCGAGTTTGTTCGGGGTTCAAGTCTGACGTGTCGCGGGCGTCGTGGACCGCCTTGATGCGCGCAAAGAGTCCCGGGGTCGACTTGGCCTTGGCGTTGTGGTCGGACAAGGGGCCGACAAGGGCACGCTCGAGTTGCTGCAACTCCTTGCTTGAGCACGACGCCGTCAGGTTCGAGTAGAAGTTCAGGACGCGCGTCAAGAGCGCGCCCGCGCGATCGAGAGCTGCAATCGTGTTGTCAAAGGTCGGCGCGTCGGCGTTTTCGGCGATCGCACGGAGTTCGTCGAGGTGTTGCACAATCCCGACTTCAATCGCGGGTTGGAAGTGATGCGTCTCGGTCTCCTCGAACGGCGGGAGCGAGAAAGGACGCGCGGACCAGTCGGCAAGGAGGGGGTTCGATGTGGCAACCATGTTGAAAATCGAGGAATGAGCGAGTTGAACATGTGTTGGCGCTGAACATGTGTTGGCGCTTCTTCTGCACAGGTTGAATTTGATAAACAACATTCATTGGTTGATATACCTTTGTTTTGAACTGTTGATTGGTTGCAATGTTACTCCTTTGACCAATCACAACCAGCTCCCACGACTTCATTTTTCAAATTGTGATTGGGAACACTCGAGCAAGGTCGGCGTGCTGGCTGGCCGATAAGTCCGTGGAGAAGCAGCTCCTCAAGTCACAGCGCGCTGCGACTTGAGGAGACATCTCTCTCAGGGGGAGATGTCTCTTCATCATGCACAGAAAGCGGCCTGGTGATGGTATCTTTGCAAAACAAAATAAGATACACGTGTCATATCTCAACAGGTTGATACTTTATCGTCGTGCACACTCACAACTCACTCCACATCTACGCAAATCCCTTCTTCTTCATGAGTGCATCGATCGACGGGTCGCGGCCGCGGAATGCTCGGTAGCCGTCCATTTGGTCGCGGGTGTTGCCGCTCGAGTAAATAAACTGCCGCGCACGGTCGGCCGTGGCTTTGTCAAACACATCGCCTGCTTCTACGAACGCTTCGAACGCATCGGCGTCCAAGACAGCGGCCCAGAGGTAGACAAAGTACCCTGCGGCATATGCCGACCCACCAAACAAGTGGCGAAAGTGCGGGAGGCGGTGGACAAGGCCGACACCGTCGGGCATGTCGAGCTTCTTGAGAAAGTCCGCTTCGTATGTGCGCATGTCCAGGCCATCGACGTCTTCGAGTGCATGGAGCGCTTGGTCGATCAACATGCACGAGACGAGTTCAGCGGTCTTGTAGCCTTGTTGGAAGCGCATGGCGGCGATAACCTTTTCGAGGAGGTCCGTCGGAATCGGTTCGCCCGTGACTTCGTGGCGCGCGTGCTTAGAGAGGACTTCCGTGCGGCTCATCCAGTGTTCCATCAGCTGCGACGGCAATTCGACAAAGTCCTTCGGGACTTGGGTGCCCGCCAAGCGCGTGTAGGACGCATTCGAGAGCATGCCGTGGAGGCCGTGGCCGAATTCGTGGAAGAGCGTCTTGACGTCGTTGAACGACAACGGGTTGCCCTTGGTGAAGTTGCAGTTGTTGATGACAAGCGGGATCTGCGCCGTGCCCTTGTCGTCGACATTGCGACTCTGGAGACGGAAGCTGCTCATCCACGCGCCGCCGCGCTTGAACGGCCGCGCATAGCAATCGTGGAAGAAGACCGCAATGATCGCGTCGTCTTGCGATTCGTCGTGGACTTCGTACACGTTGACATCGGGGTGGTAAGCCTTGATATCCGGACGAAGCACAAAGCGGAGGTTGTAGAGCTTGTGTGCGCAGTCCATGACAGCGGCGGTCATGCGTTCGAGGCTAAAGTAGGGCTTGACTTGGGCGTCGTCAACGTTGAAGGTCTCGGCGCGGACCTTCTCGGCGTAGAAGCGCCAGTCTGATGGGCGCACGACGGGGCTCGCGCCGACCGAGGCCGCGTAAGCTTCAAGGGTCTTGCGCTCTTCGAGGGCGGCCGCGCGGGCCGGAACCCACACTTTGTTGAGCAGATCCAGGACCGCGTCGGGGGTCTTGGCCATCATGTCACTCGTTTGGAACTCGGCGAACGTGCGGAAGCCGTGGAGGCGCGCTTGTTCCTGACGGAGCTCCAAAATACGGACGGCGATCGGGTTGTTGTCGCGCTCGGCGGTCATTTCCCCGCGGAGCTTCCATTGGTTCCACACGCGTTCGCGGGCGGCGGCATTGGGGCAGTAGGTCAAGAAGGGATCAACCAACGACCGGGTGAGTGTGATCACGTGGCCATCCAAGCCCTTGTCGGCGGCGGCCTTTTTGGCGGCGGCGACGATATAGTCGGGCGTGCCCACAAGCTCTTCGTCCGTCACGGCGACCGATTCGCCTTCGTCGGCCATGAGATTTTGGCGGAACGACGTCATGAGTTGTGAGAGTTCCTTGACGATCGCGTCGTGCGTCGCTTGCGTCGCGTCGTCGAACGCCGCGCCGCCTCGGACGTACCCCGTGTAAACACGCTCCACAAGGCGCGATTGTTCGGGGTTGAGGTCCGACGAGTCGAGCGCGTCGTAGACGGCCTTGACGCGGGCAAACAAGCCATGAGTCGACTTGATCTTGGCGCTGTGATCCGCCATGGGTCCCACAAGGGCACGTTCAATCGCTTGGAGTTCCTTGCTTGACGCCGAGCCCGTGAGTGCGTGGTAGAACATGAGGATGTTGGCCAAGAGTCGGCCGGCGCGGTCGAGCGCGGCGATCGTGTTTTCGAAAGTCGGCGCCTCGGCGTTCTCGGCGATTGCACGGATTTCGTCCACGTGCTGCGCTTGGGCGACTTCGATTGCCGGTTGAAAGTGATGCGCCTCGGTTTCCTCAAACGGAGGAATGGAGAACGGGCGCGCGGACCAGTCGGCGAGAAGGGGGTTCGAAGCGGCAACCATCTTCGTCGAGCAAATGGAGGAATGAGGGAGATGATGGTGCTGTGTGGGCTTGCCATCACCAGCTGGCTCTGCTCGGATTGAACTTGCGGGTGGTCGTGGGTACTACTCTCGTTTGATTGGCTAAAATACATTGCTTATGGCGTTTTCATTGGTGAATTAAAGACCAACAAATTTGAAATGATTGCAACGGCTCATGTGGGTTTGATGATGCAGGCTGAGAATATAAAATCTACTTCGAAGTACAACGTAGTACGAGAGTATCCTTTCCTATTTATTTTAAAATTCCTATCTATTTTAATAAATAGGAATATTAAAATATTCTGATATTCCAAGGATGTGCATTTAATTCAAATGCTTACGCTCGTATTTTACAACGTTTAAAACTATTTCGAACATGTTGATCGGAAAAGACATACATCCGTGGCTGCCAAGAACATACATTCCCACTTCGAGAACCAACAACAAAATCCAGCGTTTGGGTAGACCGATCAAAGCGCGGCAATGAACGTTGTGTTTGGCTCATGCGAGCTGGCGTCGCTGATCATCCAGTACCAAGATGGCATGCCAGGACGACTTCTCCCGATCGCGCCGATCATTCGATGCCCTCGTTGCACTGACTTTGATTTCACACATGCACCGGTCCACTACCACGACGACAAGGATGCAGACCGGAAGGGAGCCACAGCAGGGCATTACATTGAGCGCGACGTCTTTCCATTCCACAATTCATGTGGTGCTCCTGGGGTGCGTGTCTTGCTCGAGTACTGCCCGGCACTCGTCAACGGATTGATCGCGGCGGCTGCGGCAACCGGTTCTGTTGCATTGCTCGACTCTCTCCACACCGCCATCACATCCCGCTGGCTTCCACGGCATCGTCTTCGATTCTCGCGTCCCCGCACTTCATCCGTCTGTTTGATGACTCCCCAGCCGCTTGACCTTGCTGCCGCCAACGGCCGCATGGACGCCATCCGCTTCCTTGTGTCGCATGCGTATCCCGCGACGACCGCGGCCATCGGCGGCGCAGCCGCGGCGGGTCACCTCGACGTGGTGCAGTATCTCCATCACCGCCCATGTTATTCTCGATGCTCCACCACGGCATTGGAACACGCTGTCCGCGGTGGACACTTTGCCGTCGCGCGCTACCTCGTGCGGCATCGACTCGACCCTTGGACGTACTTGTGGCATGGCATCGAGCAAGGTCGATTCACTTGGGATGACGTGGGGATGCAGGCAGAATCCATTGTGTTTGACGGGCCGCTGTGGATCGACACCAAGAGCGTCACCCAAACGGACGACGTGACCACTCGCGTATATTGGCGCGTGGTGCTGCCGTATGCGGCAGGTTCCGTCGTGGTGTGCCGCGTCAACGGCCACCCCTTGCCATGTCTCGGGGTCAACGAGATCGCGCGGCTGTTGCGGCAGACGGCACTGCCGTATCGACTCGAGGTCCTCTCGACTACTTCGTTGGTCGAATCGACGGTCGAGTGGCTTCGAGGGGCGTTTCAAGACGTTGCCGACGACCATAACGCTGGCGACGTGGACAGTCAAATGGATGGTGGAGCGAGCGCCCCGTTTGGTATTGTCTTGACGTTGAACCCCATGCGAAAGCGAGGCGCCACGGATGCTGCCGCCGCCACGATTGCGCAATCAGGCCTTGCAGCCATTTCGTCGCGTCTTCAACGACGGACGTCGTTTGTCGGGAGCAACTTGAAACCCAACATGCAAGACGACATGGACAGCAGCAGCGACGAAGACATCTCGTTTTCTCCCTCGTGGGTCTCTTGAGATACGTTGGATATACCTACTGAGTGATGCATGCACTTCATAAAGGGCAATCCAAGTCGATGGTAAAGCGACAAAAAGTAGGTTCATATAGTCTTTACTGCAAAAAAGAGGTCACCGGCTTCAAGTAAACGAAATGCAACACAGCTCAAAGTGCACACTCGAACCACTTGACGGGCTTCCGGTCGGCGCCCCACCACCCATCGCCTTCTCGGAAGGCGCAATCAAGGTGGTTGATTTTCGCGAGGTAGTTGAAGCTCTCGGTGGTCCCGCCAAAATTGTCGAGGCCGACGCCGGCGGTGCAGCTTTCGAGCGAGACCAAACCGTCGTTGGGGCCATCGTGGTGGGAGAGTTCGCCCACGAGTTTGAACGGCGGCGCAAAGACCGTGTTGAGTCCCCAGCCGTCTGTGCCGCAGATCATTTTGGTCGCATGGCGGCGACGAACGGCCTGCGCGGCGTCGTACTGTGCTTGGGCGGTGGCGGACATGGTGTCGTAGTAGTACATGGACGCGAGGGAGGCGCCAGCGGGACACAAGTGGAGGAGCTTGAGGGGTTTGTTGAGGAGCCCGCCAAGGTGGTCGTCATCGCAGATGCTCTCAAAGAGGTTGGCGGATTTCGAGCCACGGAGTGGCGCCGCGCTCGAGATCCACGTTACATCGGACGAGAGCTGGCATTTGTTGGTCGCGACCGCGCCACTCACAATCAAATTGCCCATGGAATGGGACACGAGCAAAAGGCTGCCAATCGTATTGGGCGTCGTCGCGTTGGCAGACGCGCCACTCACGGTGAGGGCGGCGTCGCAAAAGTCGTGCTGGAGCTTGTCGCTTGTCCACGCTTGGTTAATCGTGTCAAAGTGTGTAAACTTGATGGACGAACAGCATGGCGCGTGGCGGTGCACTTGGCCCCACCAGAGCACAAACGAGTTGGAGAGCGGGAGTTCGAGAGGATTGGCCAAGCCATGGACAAACAAACATGGCTTCTTCTCCATGCGACAGCCGCAGGTCGCCGCCGCGAGACCGGCTTCGCGGGGCGCGCCAGAGAGGACTTGAACAACGTCAGTCCCGAAGTCGGTCCACGACCGAGGCGATGCGGCGGGGGGCAAAGACGGTGTGACGGGGGTGCAGGCGACCGACGCACTCTTGTCCAACGACGACGCAAACGCGGGCAGAGAAGACGACGAGAGCGATTCGATGGCAATATCGACGTCCGTGCCCTTGAGCCATTGCGGCTGATTGAATTTGTCGTTGCACAAAACAAAGGATTCGCCCGCAAATGACAACTCGAGCAACGTGCCATCGACGCAGTCGGTGGCTGTGGTCAACGTCGTGGCGCTTGACGCGTCATCGTTGGCCAGGACGACCCGGTCAATGACCCGGGCACTGGTCAAACTCGATTGCATCTATCGACCGTGTCATTATTGAGTTTGTGGCATGGACGTACAAGATGAAAGGGAAACATTTGGGAGGGCTCGAGACACTCGGGGGTCGACGTCGCCGCGTCGTCGTCGTCATTGGTTGTCGTGCGTTCGCTGCGAGTCACGAACGCGCGACCGTCGACCAACGTGTACGTTTCGGTCGTCGCCCCCAGATCCAACCGCATGACCGCGTCAAACGCAAACTCGCCGTCGCTATTGGACGCCCGGGGCATCACATACGCCACGGCCGTGTCTTGGTTGTTAAAGTGCATGCTCCCACGTTTGAGGTGCAGCGTGAGCTTGAGCGCCGACGTTTGTTGTAGTGCTGACACGACGGCGGGCGCGCGGTTGTCTGTCTTGTGATGGAAGACCAGAACGGCCCCCAGTGTGACCATGCAGAGCGCCCCGCAAACGAGGAGGCCCGCCCAGACTCCGCGGCGGTTGCTTCCTACAGACAAGATCAAGGGGGGTCAATGGGGGAGCGTGCATACGTGGAGGCGACTTGGAGGGGATCAAAGCGGGCGTCGACATCACGTCGTGGTGCGTAGTGGCGGGGGACATGAGCGAGTTGTCTTGAGCAAGTTGCACCATATTGCTTGGCAAAGCAAATTGAACAATGGAGGATTATGTGTTGGTCGGACAAGGTTGAAGCCAACGGGCTAAAAGATCATCCCAACGAAGACAAAGGTCGAGACTTGTTGCAGTAGCCCATGTCCTGTTGACGAAACGTGGGCTCAATTCTGCGATTAGAGTTGAAGTGTCCACGTGGTGGTGATACTGAGGAGCGTCCGTCGAGTTCAAGGGTTCGCAGCAGCAGCGTGGATGATGGAAAAAGCCTACATGGCTGGCAATTCGAAGCAAGGGACGCTGTGAGAGGCATAGATGTGTCCTTCAAGTGAGAACGTGATAGCTCGCCATGCATCAGGAGGGAGCGAACGATGCTACTCTCGTTTCAATTGAAGAAGGCACTTGACGAAGAAGGTGGTCTGAATGCAATCTGATTCCACGCTACCTGGCATACGTAAGCGTCATCTGAGTCGCTTTGCCCCCGAGAAAGCCGGTTTGACATCCCCAATTGTCTATTCGAGCCTCAAGTCAATGCCATGTTGGATGGGCTTTCTTGACGTTCATATTGTGGACAAGTGTTTTCGTTGGCACAGCTTCTTTTCAGTGAATTACTAATCATGGCCATTATTTGTCCAGCGGCAATCCCAAAAAGGACAACAACCTGATTGCTCCGCACTTACAACCCTCTCACAACTGGATGTTGTGTTCCATTATTCCTTGGATTGAATAACATTTGGGGAAGGAAACTAAGGACTCCATTGCCTGCCGAAGATGCCACACCACCTTTGTGTAGCAGCTTCCAATTTCCGTAGCTTGTGGGAAAGAGTGCCACGGATCAATTCATGCCAGCGCGTGATCCTTGGGGGATGTCCCGCCCAATCTTTCCCATGAAACATCGTTGCCCCGAATCACGAACCTGCCAGCCTGCGTTCCTGTGATTCAGAGCGTCCCGCCTTTAGGAGCTGCAAACAACCATGCAACAATGTCATCCTTTGCGTCCTGTGCGAGAAAAGATTATTTTCGAGCGACTTTCGGATGCATAGCCAGAAAATGGAGAACTTTCGAGCAAAATGAGGATCATTCGCCTATATGAGTACCCGGCGAAATATGCGTTGGATGACAAGGGAAATATAGCTGCACTACACGTTGCGAGCGACAACAGAGCATCCGCCCACAAAATTGCGCCCACTGAAGCGCAGGCAAGGTCGGGTGTATAATTCTGTACTGGCACTTGCTTGGCGAGGAGTGAGCCCCAGTCTTTCCATGAAAAGGGGGTTGATTACATATTTTATCTCGTCGGGAAAAGCGACAGGTAGGCGCTTGCGCTGTGCCGCTTCCTAGACGAGGCGGTTACTTTTTTATCTGCCTGCCCACACAGATAGTACTCATCTGAGATAATTGCGCTCGAAAACCATTTTCGAAATTCGCTCGAAAATCATCCGTTCGATGCTCGAAAATAGTCTTCACAGCGTGGATCAGCAGCGAGCAGCATTGCCACGGCAACAAGAATTGTTATTCCCGGGCGTCATGAGCCAAGAGAGATCGACATTGCTTGAGCGATGCGATTACAGCGCCACCATGCCAGCTTTTAGATGGACGGACGCCAGGTCATGATTTGTGCGAGTTCCAAATAAGTACATTATGTTTAAAGTGCTTCGAATGAGATTGATTCTGAATGGACATCCCAGAGATAGTCTCCCAGAGCCCGTCTGGGATATCGTCTCCTCCTTCCAAGACGGCTTGTCGCCCGATGTCGCCCACTTCATGCATGACACCACTGTCTACGACAGTTCAAGTGGTTCACGGCCGGCACACGACTGCGGCCGCACCCCGCGATCCATCCCATCCAGGCTTCCGTCGGCTGTTTGCGCTGTTCCACGAGCGATTTGGAGATCGTGGCGTCGACCGTCTCTTGGCTGAAGCGCCATCTCGTGTCGGCCCCATGGTGACTGCCACGGCAGCGTTCATCCTGCGATCTTCCTCTGCTGCAACGTGCAATCGCAATCAAGTGAGACACAGAGTGCCGATGGAAGCGTGTGATTCACGTCGCTGATGTCGCCGCCATACGAGGCAACACGGACGCCGTGAAGTTCCTCGCCGCCCACGGGTACCCGTCATTGCACCACGGCATGGACGGCGCCGCGGAGCTCGGCCATCTCGCGGAGGTAATTCCTCGCCTTGGGAACCAAGGTTGCATGCACGACAAAGACCGTGTCAAGGCACGACTGTGACATTCCGGCATTTCTCCATTCAACCATTTCCCTTGAACTGCGCATGCGGCGAGGCCGTCCTTGTGTTGCCGCCGCCCGTCGCCTCCTCGCTGTGTCATGCTGGTGTCGTTGCGTCGTCTTGTAACGCCGCCGACATCGCACGGAACGCGAACTCGAAGTGAAGGACCTCGATGCAGCGCCCCAATGGTTTTCGAGACGGTGGAGCACAAGCGATCCATGGAGACAACCAAGTAAATGGCAACGTCAGAATCGCAGCGAAGCAAATGCATGGGGCGTCTTTGGCAAGGTAGCTTTCTACTCCAAATTTGGACTCAAGTGAGTGTGCAAGCATTGGCAACGACGTGGACGGCGAAGAACAAATGCCATACGACCAAAAATGCCAAACGACCCAAACGATCGAGTGGACATGGCAGGCGGTATGCCTTTGGTCTCAGTACCTTGAAATTTTTGGAGAAGAGTTTTGGGTGTGAAAGATGGTGGACTCTGACGAACATACTTTGAGCGGCATGTTCAACGGTCGCGTCCGGTGGGGTGTCGACATTGACCAAGAAATGTCATCTCATGACGTGGCACTTTGTCTAACCTTGATCACGCGCCGGAAATGGTTACGACACACCACTGTGGGCCTCTGGATTGGTCGAGCGAACGGTCGCGCACGGATAATATCCGTAAACGGCGTCGAAATCACAACGGGGTTGTAATCCATGACGTGGCACGCTCAACGACACATTGCTTGCGACCACGAGTCCGTCTTGGTCGATCCATTGGGAGCATGTCAAAGCTTTTCAATGCTGAGAGGAATTTCATGTTTTGCCATATCGGGATATGCTTGGCAGCACTCGAGTCCACGTGACAACAACATCCGACCAAGAAGTGCCCTCAAACATCATGACTGAACGACTCGAGTCGCATTTTGTCACGATTTCCACACCAAAAGTCGCGGGCGAAGCGACTGTGGGCCATAATCATCTTCGCAAAGTGCCCAAGCTTGCAATCGAGTGGCAGATTGACGAGCTTTCGGCTCAGATCACCAAAGGTCGCGGCGTGACTGAGACCAAGGTCATACTGAAGAATGTGAATGGCCTTGCCTCGGCTGGGCAGCTTGTAGTCATCATGGGGCCATCGGGGGCTGGGAAGAGTTCAATGCTGGACATCATTGCCGGCCGCAACAAAGACTTCAAGGGCCACGTCAAGGTCAATGGTCTTCCATGGAGCAAGGAGCTTAACAAGCGCGCATGCTACGTCATGCAAGACGACGTCTTTTACCATACGCTGACCGTGGAAGAGCATCTGCAGTTCCAAGCAATGTTCCGCATGGGCAACTCGTGCACGCCCGCACAGCGCAACGAACGCGTGCAATTTGTGATTGACGAATTGGGCCTTCGGAAATGCAAGGACACGCGCATTGGCAATGCCCAAGCGCAACCACATGACCATGTCCGAATGTCCCATCTTTGCTGCACCAACATGGCCTTTTTCGTAAACTTTTCCGGTCGATTGTGGTGCAGCCACGTCGCCAGCGTCATGTTTCCAGTTCGAGCTGCGTGCGTTGTCGCGCCGGTCGAACAGCCTTCCGTGCGATGCACGTGCAGCCACTGGACAACATGCATGTGCCCGTTCTTGGCGGTTGTCCATGGCTTCAAACGTGCAGCCACTGGACAACGTGCAGATGCCCCCCGCCGCAGCATGGTTCATTGCACCCACAGTGGAGCCTTCGCGTCGATGGGCATGCAGCCATTGGACAACGTCCAAATGGCCCTTCTTGGCCGCCAAATCCATCGTCACGGTCGTACAACCTTCCATTCGGTGGTCGTGCAAGTATTGGACCATCGCCAAATGGCCATTGCCCGATGCCCAGTCCATTGCTGAGGTCGTACTATTACGGTACTGCCACACTCTCTCCAACTGCTGAAACATTCCGAGATGGCCTTGCATCGCCGCCAGCAAGAGCGCTTGGCTTGGTCAAGGAGAATCCCATCGAGATATTGCAGCACCGCAACGACACCGTCCAAGCCGTGGTAAATCGCATGCGCCAGCAAGACTATGCGCAAGTGGGGCTGCAGCAACACGAGTTTGGACACACGGTGAAGACCATGCACGTGGTACCAAGGCGCAAGCACAGCGTCGAGGGTTGCACAGTCGACTTCAACGAGAAAGAGGCGGCGACCTGGGCCAGGCAGAAGCGGGATGGTGAGGGAGCGCAAGGCAAGAATGTCCTTGGGGGAGCTGGGCTGGAATCTCGTGATGGTGGCGAGGAGGTCGGTGCACCGGATGACCTGGGACAATGCCGTGCCTGGGGATAGCATTAGTTGACACCAAAAGCCAGAAATCGCAACTGACAAACCAAGTGGCCGTTGGGAATTATATTGGCAATAAGATCACCAACGGGCGTCACATTCATGGAACTCGTCGCGATGACCAGTGCTCGTCATCAACGGCTGTGACGTGGCGACTTTCGACTGGATTACCTCATCTGTCCAACACGACGGACGCGTATGGTGTGGTCGCAACGCCGTCATCGTGCGTCCGCCAATCCTACCCGTTGGAAATTCCCATCTCTTCAGCTTGGTCGTTCGTGATTAGTTATGGCTCGAGTTGATGGCACTACCTTGGCGCGCTCGTCGAGGCGGCGGTTTGGCCCATCGTGAAATATACTGACTTTGATTGGACCTGCTTCGTCGTCCGATTCGGCATTCGATTGTTCGAGCCTATTGTAGATGGATTGCCTTCAAGTTGAATTGCAGCTCACGTTTGAAAATTGTAGTCGTCACTGATTCATTAAACAATATCCTTTTCGTCGAGGCAGTCGTTGGAGCGCACTATGTATCATCCCTTGGCCACTCGAGCCAAGTCCAGTGCATTCCAGCACCAACGAATTCTATTAACCCGGCAAAGGCACAGCTTTGAGGTGTCCAAATATCGAGACAGAAGCCTTGATTCGTCCGTTGGATGTGCCTGGTATACACAAGGTATACACAAGGTACAGAGGACTTCTAGCCAAGAATCATGTTGTTGGCCATGCAATAACCCCCGTGTCCCTCAGGCGACATCACGCCCGAGGTTGACTACAAGACTCTTGGAACATGAAACTTGGGCACTTGTTGCTATAGTAGCACCACTACAAGCTCATTGGTCAATGCGCCACCTACACGAAGTCCAACGTTTGGCAACACACTTTGGGCACATTTATGCGTGAATGCCAGGTAGACAAGACACACAAGTGAAGTATAGATAGATTTTTGAAGAGTTATCGACAAGAGGGTACATCATGCACATGTATTTACAATTAAGCAATGCAGAGTGCGCCGAACGTCAACTGCAGCCAAAATACCAGTGACGACTCAAGGTACCGATGCAGTACTTGTATAGACACTCCACACAAATCCTATTGCGTCCAACGATTGCTTTCCCTCCAAGGCCAGCTCGCTGGCTCGACAGCGGAGGCATGACGAAAAAATATCTAAGTTTCACATGGGACCAATGTGTACTTGGACTTGGCTGGGTCGTGCAGTCGAGAGGCGAAATCGACCAGGAGCTTCTGTTTCTGCAGGACGACGGAACGCGGTGCAGCTTCTCCAGAGGAAAACCAAGCGCAGCCGAGGAACGGTCGCCACGATCCAAACGCCGCCGCCACTGGGCTCGACAACCACCCTCATTCACTACACCCTGAGCATTTTCCACTTGGCCAATCAAATCATTATATACGATTCAGCACTTCGACTGGATAAAATATTTGTTTATTGGCCAATCCATGGCCTACTGTGAGGTTCTTGCACATAACCCCAGAGCGGATTGCCCTTGATCGCTGCAATGGCCCTCTATTGAGCTCACCCTTATCTTTCTGGGACGTTCCATATTGCTTGGCCAGCACCTCTACATGCAGCTTCTCTCGGCCATGTTGGACCAATGGCAAAGGTGGCATTACATGCACCACGTACCACATAGACTGGCGGAGACACAGGCGCGATATCTCTAACAGAGAAGGATCGTTCCTCGTGCAAGAACACGACTACGTGACCAATTTGGGTTAAGAGGCTGAGGCTGTCGCTCTTTGAACGGCCGCTTGGGTCGCTACACACAGAACCAACCCACTGCATCTTTCAAGTCGTCGATTCGTTGGGTTTGCTTCCACGGGAATACACCCAAGGGTCGGAATGGGTGACTGGGAATGACTCAATCTATTGGGATTGAACGAACTTGCCAAGACCGAGTGTCGCCCACATGTCATGCCACAATTGGCATGCTTGTACGAGCACCAGTTTCCAATCAAACATTTGCAAAGCACCGAGCTGCAAGAGCTGGTCAACCTCAAGAGCATCACGCTGACCCCCGTGCAAGCACCCTCGTTTGGTGAGACCGAGTGTAGCACCACCATAGATTCCTCAACAAAAGAGTGGCAGCAACGGGGTTTCACTTCTTCGACTGTGAGAACCTTAGGTCAATACACCTTGCATGCCGACAGGTATACGATCCCCATTTCCACCAAGGTGTCAACCCTAAGGCATCCAACGCGATGCAGCATATCATCTATGGGAGAGTTGCTTTGCTCATGGAGGAGTAGGTCAACAGTGCGACCACCTCAACGGTCCAGGACACGGGGTTTACAGTTGTTCAAGCCCGCCGCGGTGTTGTCGTTCCCGTACACACTTAATCGCCTTTGTGGCTTTGAGCTCCCGGGCACTACAAAGCCAGTACGTGACGTGTTTTGGGCTTGTGAACCCAGCCAATTTCATTCTCTCGACAGCCAATGTGCCGCCTCTAAATCCATCGTGGAAGTTGCGGTGGTCGTGAGCCTGTCAGACGAATGGCTCCAGCTCATCTTGGCCTACCACAGTGCCAAGGACCCCGTGACCGAGAGTAAAGCAAGGCTGCTGCAGGTGGAAGCGATGGCAGACCGACAACCCGTCCACGACAGTGTGTTGAAGGGGAAAGATAGGACGAGTAGGGCGTGACATGCAAAGTAGATACAGGTTTAAACACAGTACACACTTGACTGGACAAAATGGATATGAATGAATCTGGAATGTCACATGCAACATCGCTGTGACTTCGACCAAAGGTGACCGTCACACTCCCGACCTACACAGTCGAGAGGCATTTTCAGCAATCTTAATCAAGTACCCTTCGGACAACTTCCCTTCGTAGCTCCATGATGGGTTCAATGGTTCGCTCAACTACAATCCTACACAGACATATTACATATTTAGGCCGCCAACATATACATTTGTACTTGTATAGGATTTTG
This sequence comes from Aphanomyces stellatus, assembly GCA_009835185.1. NCBI lineage: Eukaryota > Oomycota > Saprolegniomycetes > Saprolegniales > Verrucalvaceae > Aphanomyces > Aphanomyces stellatus. The sequence continues at coordinate 34,311 of VJMH01007017.1, forward strand.
AATATGATTTTGAATATGAGAAATCAGGACGTGGTAGACATGTTCAAGAGAAAAATTGATATCATGCTCCACCACACAACATCCTCGGTAGAGTGTAACATAAAATGAAACTCCGAGCAAGAGTCTTTGTGAAGGAGACCACGAATGGAACCGACCAAAGCGCTGCAAAGTTATGGATGCGAAGAAGCAAGTCCTCGGACTTGCTTCTTCGGTTCGCTGTTTCGTCGGAGGAAAAAGATACGATACTCAAGGATGGCAACAATGGTTCTGTACCAGTGTCTCGATGATTGGAGCCTCGAAAAATACTTTCAAACTGAACAACGAAGATTTGGCTCTCACTCTAACCTACGGCATTCGCAATTTCGTTGAGGGGATGAAATTCCTCAGTATTCAAATTGTAATGAATATTTTGCTCGAATCTGAATTCCAAGTGGATTCACCTCATGCAACACATGTCATTGACCTTGCTTCTGCATCGAACGAATGGTGCCTCATATTGGTCTTATTTCTACCACTTTACTCCGAATTTCATATTACTATTATTTTTCTCCACACTCTCCGTACTAGTACTGAGTATTGGGCACTGCCATGGGCGGGGACGGAAAGCACACGACCCCCAGTGCTAGCACACCTTCACATGCTTATGTGGCTCATTCCTTGCGTTCCAGACTTACAGTAAGCAAGGTTGGAATGATGTACACGTAGTACTTACAATTCATAGTATGTGCATAATTCACAGCTATGGCGCTCAATAACTCAAAACCTTCAAATACTCTGGATTTCATTACGATATCGACAGGTAAACGTGCGAATGACGCAGGAACCACACAGCCGACGACCACAAAACAACCTGCAGGATTGCAGCTGGACATAAAAGCAGAGTTTCGTCCTGTGAGTCCTGGGTGCATCGAAAATTTCCATGCAGGCACTTCATGTTTATCCAGCCAAAGTTCCGACGGATCAAAATAGCTTCTGCCCAGTTAAAAAGTACAAATACTACGTTTTATATTGTCCTCGTGCGTACACTGGTTGAGGACTAAATCACCAGGATTCATTGCTCACCAAGACGTCTCGCTGACGAAATCAAAATGGAATTGAGATTTATTTCTATTTTGTATTCATGCCTTTTAACTTCATACGGCTCCACTTACAAGCCCATAGCAGCCACGCACATCCTCCATATCGCTCGATAACGAATTCAAGCACTTTGTTCGTTTGATGCACGACCTGTCACCAAATCTTGTCAACTGGTTGTTCCGTGCGACACGTATCCCACACGGCCTTGTGAGCAACATTACCACCCAAAACATGCAAAAAATTACCAGCAAAAATTACTAATTCTTGCATTTGCTTGGTCTCGCTAACACCTTCCTCTACCAATGGTCTCCACCCGCCACCTCGTTGGCGTCGCAATCCGTGTAACGTCGGCGTTGGTCCAGACTTGCACGATTGAGAAGAACATTTCAACGACGCAACAAGGCGACCCTAGTGGCTGCTGCGACCACTGCCAAAATATACGGCCTACAACTGGGACAGTGGTGAAGTCCAAAAAAGGCCAGGTCGTGTAGGCCCCTGGCTCGGTCTCGGGGTTCATTTCGACTCCCTAACCTAGGGTTGGCTGTGAGGTTGGGACGGGAGTAGGGGCGGCGGACAGCACTTGGGTCAAGTCAAGCATTTGGGCATCGTTCCCATTTGCCAAGTATTGCAACGTGCTTGGCGAGCCAAAAGGCATCTCCAAAACCAAAGTGGGAAGTTTGGGATGGACGAGCGCAGTGCCGTCGACTTTCCATATTTGACCATCGGTAGCGGTGCAAGCCGCCACTTTGATCTTCGTGCCAGAAAACGCATTGTTCTTCTCGCGCGTGAGGCACATCTTTGTCGATGGATTGTACACATAGGTGGCGTTGACCCACTCCCATTGTTGGACTTGGGCATCTTCCCTGCACGGAGTTCCAATCGGTTCAAACTTCCACGTCGTTTCGAGATTGGGCACTTCCAAGCAGTAGGATCGATTGCTGCCAATGGCAATCGTCCCCTTCAATGGCGTCGCACGGGTGGGAAGCGTAGGCACGAGGGTCAAATTCATCACTTGGCTGTCGTCGCCCGATTGGATGGCTCGCAACGAGGCACCATTCGAGTCGATCGATACAGCTCGAGTCGGCCATTTCGACGACAAGAGTGCCATGCCGTCGACTTGCCACGAGGGAGCTTGATGGCATGGCCAAAGATAGACATTTGAGCACGTCGAGTCGTGATCAAGGCAAGCGTTGGCGTACGTATTGCAGAGACGAAGGGATTTGGTCCGTGTCCACTCTTGGCGTGGACAAGGGTTGCATCTCGCGAGGTAGGGTTGGTACACTGCGCCATTGGATTCCTAACAAAGGGTACGATTTACACCCATGACAATTGCACCTTCAAACAAAGCGAGCGTGGGGGCAGTAGTGGGTGCAAGTGTACGTTTGGAGGTAGGGGCAGGGTTGGCGGTTAAAACACCCGAGATCGCACTAGAAAAGGGCGACGAGGCTCCTTGTTTCAACTAAAAATATCACGCACCATTCGCCCACGTGTGCACCTTGCAGCTTTCCGTCGCTTGGCAGTCCGCACAACACATGGTCGCCTCATCTTGATACGTGATTTTGATGTCCGAGCCGTAAAAGTCAACGTCCATCTGAGTGGAGCAGGTACCAGACGTAGTGGGGGTTGGCGTGGGGGCGACCGTTGGCTTGGAAGTAGGTTTGCTGGATAGCACACCCGAGATGGTCCCAGGAAGGAGAGACGAGCCCCCCTTCTTGGACTTCAAATAGCACGCACTATTCGCCCAAGTGTAGACTTTGCAGCATTCTGTCGGCTTGCGAGTCGGCAAAGCACTTGGTCACATCGTCTTGATACGTGGTCTTGATGTCAAAGACTTGAAAGTCAACGTCCTTGACCACAGAGCAAGAAGCGTCATCGGTCTGTGCAGACGTCGTCTGGCCCCGACTCCGATTCCTACCGTGGGTCGCACTTGCTCAACCCAAAAGGACGTTGACTTTTGCGGTTCGGACATCAAGACCACATACCAAGACGATGCGACCAAGTGTTGTGCTGATTGTAAAGCGACCGAAGGCTGCAAGGTCTACACGTGGGTGAATGGCGCGTGCTATTTGAAGTCGAAACAAGGCGCTTCGTCCCCCTTTTCGGGGCGATCTCGGGTGTGTTGTCCTAATAACCCACTTTGCGCCCAACATCGCCCCGAATCTTCCCCCGTATCTGGCGGTGCGATTACCACTGGCGATGGCGAGTGCTTGGGCTACAATCAAGGACTTATGCGTACACTGCCAAATGCAATGGATCCCCCAATCTGCAGTGGATGTGGTACAAGTCGCTCTACCTTTACATGTTGACAGCGATGACTGCCTCGACAACACGACCGAAAGTGACATTCATCGGTTGCATGTTGACCAAATCTCAAGCTTGGCAAGTCGTGGCCATGCTCTCGTTCCCACCACGGCGCCAGCCTTGGCCTTGTCGTTTGAATGGGAAGTGAGTTTGATCAAACGGAAGAATGCATTGTTAAAAGCGTTCACCACCAGTGACAGCACCCAACATATGGATCTGACCAAAGTTCCGTTGATCCCAACGCGTGCGACGGCGTTCCCGGTACGATTGCCGCGGGTGCCAATCGTTCCTACTGTTTGGAAGCGTCGACAAAGTCGTACTTGGATCCACGAGGCGCACTGTGCAATGACCAAGTGCCAGCCCAGCAATCGATCGGTCTCGGCCAATGGTTGGGGACAAAGTCATGCGACGTACTTGATTGATACGCAATTGTTTTATTTGTCAATGTATAAATGCATAGAGGCCCGAATGTGTTCTCGCATCGGTCTTACTCTCGGACGAGTGTTTTGAAATCAGCAACTTCATAATTGGAGAAGTGGTCTTGGTCAGCAAGATTTGGTTTTGGTCGCTGGGTCGTCGGTCCAGCACTTTGTGGCGTCATTTGGATACATGTGGAAATGAGAGACAAATTGTGTCCCAGAGCAAAAATATGGCACCTTCAGTTCCAGCCATAGACCTCACTCAGTAATTGCATGCGCTTGGGCAACATGCTGCGTCCTTGAGAAGAGATGCAATTGTGCCGAAGGTTCGTCCTGGGTACATACGGAGAAATGTCAAGAAACCATGCGACAACAACGTTTCCACCCAAAAAACGACCCTAGGAACCTCCAATATGAGTTCAATTTTCCCAATTCGTTGCTCAGTCCCCAAACAATTCCAGTATCTCGATGGCGGCCTTGAAATCTACATTCAGATTGAACGACGTAGAATTCGTCCTCACTCAACATTGTTGAAGCGATGGTTGGCACGAATATTTTGATGCGGAATTACTACGTAGTACTACGTAATATTAATAGAAGTATATACAATTTTTAGGATTGTTGAGTCCATTCATAGGTACGACCTGGGTGCATCGAAAATTTCCAAGCAAACTCTTTGTGCTTGTCAGCCATTTTAGTTACAAAAGTTACACAATGCCGTGGAACAAAATGGTGTGAATAAAAGTTTAAAGTACAATGACTTGGACGTTCCTCTTATCATACACTTCACTCTTAGACAAAGTTGCCGTTCAATAGAAAGCGATCCAGTGGGTCTGACCAATAAAATTGCAATGCAATTTACATTAATTTCTTCCTGCGATTCTTCCTTCTCCACACCGCTCCAAAGACAAATTCTCCTACCCCCATATGCCATTCACATACGAATACTGGCTGTATATTCGTTTGATTCACGAAATCTCGTCAACTGGTTGTGCATGTTCGCTCGACACACGGTATTATGTGCAAAACAACCACCACAATACATGCAAAGAAAATCTCATGAATATTCCCTTGAAAGTATAATTCTTGTTTTTACTGGTCTCCTCTATCAATGGTCTCCACCCGCCACCTCGTTGGCGTGGCGATCGCTGTAACGTCAGTGTTGGCCCAGACTTGCACGATTGAGAAGAACGTCGACTACGAAGGCAATGACATTTCAACGACGCATCAAGGTGACCCGAGCGGCTGCTGCGGTGACTGCCAAAACACGCCTGGATGCAAGGCGTACAATTGGGACAACGGTGTTTGCTACTTGAAGTCCAATAAAGGTCAGGTCGTGTCGGCCCTTGGCTCGGTGTCGGGGTTCATTTCGACTCCCAAACCCACGACGTCTGCACAGACCGATGGTGCTTGCTCTGTGATCAAGGACGTTGACTTTCAAGACTTTGACATCAAGGTACTCTGCTACACAAAATGACACCGCTAAAGGCGCCATCCTTGGTCTGGTCGGTGAACTTGCCGTTGAGGTAGTTGATCATGTGATGTTTGCTCCGGTCACAGGACAATACTAAATGGTCCATATAGTTGTTAATGAAAGGAACCATGTGCTCGAACAATATTCAGTACTGTTGTCACCGAATGTCTCCCCGCCTTTGGATTTGGGGAATATAAAACACTGAAGGTCGCCTTATCACGATCCGAAAACCCAATGGCCCAAAACGGCATGCGCTTTCGGGCCAGATTTCGTCTTGGATTCAGGTCAACGACGATTCACTTTCAGCCACTTGATCCGATTTCCCAATCAATTCGATCAATTTGGACTTCAAGGTCGTAATTTGGCATTGGTCGCTTGGCAGTCGGTGCAGCACTCGGTGGCATCCGTTGGATACGTATGGTATGAGAGTCAAATTGTGTCGCATTGCAAGGATGTATTCCTCCCTGACATCACTAGGTTATTGTATGCGCTTTGGCAACGCAACGCTCTAAAACGAGGACTGGCAATTGCGCCGAAGGTTCGTCCTGGGTGCACACGGAGAAATATCTAGAGAAGTCGTTTCCAACCAAACTACAACCCTTCACCACCTCCAATTTGAGTTCAATTCTTTGACATAGATGTTGCTCAGTCCCCAAGTACAGCCAGTGTCTCGATGTGAGCCTTGAAAAATACATTCATACTACGTAGTACTGAACAAGGCAGATTTGGTCCTCACTCACCCGCGTAAACGATGGTAAACACGAATAATTTAACCCTGAATTACTGCGTTTTAGTGCCGTAGTCTACTTCATAGTAAAGCGTTACTCTTGAGTATCTTAAACTAACTATTCATTTTAGGTATAGGGTACTCTGTACCCTACTCATATACTTCAACGTTCGGCTATAAACAAACATTTCACACGTATCGGGTTGGGGGAATGTTTTTCCGAAACGGGTGCGTTTCGCCTCGTGTCAAGTCATTGACCTCGCTACTCCACTCGGCTTTTTGCTTATCTACCCTTTCCCCCCATAACTCACATCTTTCAATAAATTCATTCGAGGGCAACGGACACAGCCCAAGTGAAGCAAAACACACTACCAGAAGGTGTATTTCGCTGCGAGCACACATTCATATGTTCATATGGTTCATTCCGGTCCAGTCAAAGCAAGGTTGGAATTGCAGTCCGGTGCACAAATAGCAGCTGTGTGGCTTCATCCACCTTCATCACTCTTTCAAACGCACAACGAATGGACTTTTCATTTGCGTTTGATACTACCTTTGTTCGGCAAAGAATCATCGTTTGGGACAGTTGAATATTATTGTCCAAGCAAACCGAATTTTGTCGACGAAAATATGAGTGTTGAGGGCTATATAAACGAGATAAGAGCAAGATGGTAATACATCGAAACCAAGTTGAACTCGTGGAAACAAAATTACTACAAAACAGTAGTAGTACTACAAAACCAGCCAACGTCTGGCAAGATCTCGTCAACTGGATATGCATCTTCCGAGCGACATGCTCGACACACGGTATTGTGTGCAACATTACCATCGACAAAACTTGTGTGGTGATTTCTGTAAATAGTTTTCCTGAAATTAACTCATTCTTGCTTTTGCCTGGTCTCATCAACACCATCCTCTACCAATGGTCTCCACCCGCCACCTCGTTGGCGTGGCGATCGCTGTAACGTCAGTGTTGGCCCAGACTTGCACGATTGAGAAGAACGTCGACTACGAAGGCAATGACATTTCAACGACGCATCAAGGTGACCCGAGCGGCTGCTGCGGTGACTGCCAAAACACGCCTGGATGCAACGCGTACAATTGGGACAACGGTGTTTGCTACTTGAAGTCCAATAAAGGCCAGGTCGTGTCGGCCCCTGGCTCGGTGTCGGGGTTCATTTCGACTCCCAAACCCACCACGTCTGCACCGACCGATGGCGCGTGCTCTGTGATCAAGGACGTTGACTTTCAAGACTTTGACATCAAGACGACGTATCAAGACGATGCGACCAAGTGTTGTGCCGACTGCCAAGCGACGGAAGGCTGCAAGGTTTACACGTGGGGAAATGGTGCGTGCTATTTGAAGTCCAAGAAGGGCCCTCCGTCTCCCCTTCCTGGGGCCATCTCAGGTATGCTGTCCAGCAAACCTACCTCCAAGCCAACCCTGGCCCCCACGCCGATCCCCACTGCGACTGGTACCTGCTCCACGCAGAAGGACATTGACTTTTACGGCTCGGACATCAAGACCACGTATCAAGATAATGCGATCAAGTGTTGTGCTGATTGCCAAGCTACAGAAGGCTGCAAAGTGTACACGTGGGTCAATGGTGCTTGCTATTTGAAGTCGAAACAAGGTGCTTCGTCCCCCTTTTCGGGAGCGATTTCTGGTGCGTTGACTGACACCCTTGTCCCGACCCCCAAACCGACTCCTGCTCCGACCCCCAAGCCAACGACAGCCCCCACTCCGCCTGGCACTTGTTCTGTTCTCAAGGACGTTGACTTTTACGGCTCGGACATCAAGACCACGTATCAAGATGATGCGACCAAGTGTTGTGCCGACTGCCAATCGACTGAAGGCTGTAAGGTGTACACGTGGACCAATGGTGCGTGCTATTTGAAGGCGAAACAAGGTGCCTCGTCCCCATATCCTGGGGCCATTTCTGGTGTTTTAACCGCCAACCCTGCCCCAACCTCCAAACCAACGCTTGCCCCCACTCCTGCGCCAACCCCCGTTCCCACTCCTGCCCCAACCACCGCTCCTACCCCCACGCTCGCTCTGTTTGAAGGTGCAATAGTCATGGGTGTAAACCGTACCCTTTGTTTGGAATCCGATGGTGCGACCTATCAACCTTACCTCGCGAGATGCAACCCTTCCCCTCGCCAAGAGTGGACATGGACCAAGTCCCTTCATCTCTACAATGCCTATGCCAACGCGTGCCTTGACCACGGTTCAACTGGTGCTAAAGTCTATCTTTGGTCTTGCGATCAAGCCCCCTCGTGGCAAATCGACGGCTTGGCACTTGTGGCTACAATATGGCCGACTTGGGCCCTGTCTGTTGACTCGAATGGAGCCTCACTGCAAGCCATCCAAGCAGGGAGCGACAGCCAAGTGATGAATTTGACCCTCGTGCCTATGCTCCCCACCCGTGCGACGCCATTGAAGGGGACGATTGCCATAGGCATCAACCGATCCTATTGCTTGGAAGCCCCCAACCTCCAAACGACTTGGAAATTTGAACCGATGGGGACACCGTGCAAGGCAGATTTTGAAGCGCAACAATGGGAGTGGGTCAACGCGACCTATTTGTACAACCCATCGACAAAGATGTGTCTCACCCGCGAGAATGGCTTCTCGTTTCCAGGAGTGGAAATCAAAGTAGCGGCTTGCAGCTTTTCTGACGACGGTGGTCAAACATGGAAAGTCGATGGCACTGCACTCGTCCACTCGGCCCACCCAGATCGAGTCGTGCAAATGCCTTTTGCGTCCCCGGGCACGTTGGAAGATTTGAAAATCGGCAACGATGCCCAAGTGTTGGATTTGACCCAGGTGCTCTCGTCAACCCCGGTCCCCGCCCCAACCCCCAAACCCACTCCGATTCCGGGCACATGCTCGGCCTTAAAGGACCAGTTGTATTATGGCTCGACGATCAAGACCACAAAAAGAGACGAAGCAAGCAAGTGTTGTGCGGATTGCGAGGCAGTGGCTGGATGCAAAGCGTATACGTGGTTCAACGGCGCGTGCGACTTAAAGGATTTTGCCTCATCGACTGTGCCTCAGCGTGGCGCAACCTCTGGCATTTTAACTCGTTCCCTTACGCCTGCCCCCACTCCAACCACTGAAATACCCCCACTGACTGGTGGTCCGATCTCCCAAGGAATTAGTGGTCTACTTTGTTTGGGCTATTGGGGGTTTTCTGTGGCGCCAACCAAATGCAATGGCTCCCCCGAGCAGCAGTGGATGTGGTACAGTTCAACCCGGCTGTACAACGTTGCCAGCAATTCATGCCTTGATTACTCTGTCGAAATTCCGACTGACGGCGCCAAAGTCATCTTTTTCCCTTGCTATTTGTCCAAATCCCAAGCGTGGCAAGTCAGCGGCCATAGCCTCGTCGTGCCCACCGCGCCAACCTTGGCCTTGTCGGTCGAATGGAAATCGACGTTGCTGAAGCCGGTCGACTTTTGGGATGAAACGCAATGGCTGAACGTGGCTCAAGTCCCGTTTATCCTTCCCCATGCGAAGGCCTTCAAAGGGACGATTGCCATTGGCACCAATCGGTCCTATTGCTTGGAAGCTCCTCGGCAGTCGAATTTGGGTCTTGATGGCAAACCGTGCAATGGCCAACGGCGAGCCCAACAATGGACGTGGGTCAATGCCAAGTACTTGTACAACATTGACACGAAAAAGTGTCTCACGCTTCGCGTGAGCGATGCCCATTCGGCGTCGGTGCTTGAAATGTCCACGTGTGTCATGTCCAGTGCCCAGTCGTGGCAAGTTGACGGCACCTCACTTGTAAACACCGAATACCCAACCATGGCTGCGGAGGTCGGTTTCTCCGGGGGGGGCTACTACAATGATGCCGACGCACACAAGGACGCCCAAATACTCGACTTGACCCAAGTCCCGTCGTTCAATTTGCCTACGTTCCCGCCGACCGTGTCGACCTTCCAAGGCCAGCTCTTTGTCGGTATCAATCGCAGCTTTTGCTTGGAGTCGCACAACGGCGCCTCGTATGTGGCCACCTGCGACGCCAATTCACCCGAGCAATTGTACACGTGGACTCGCGAGACCAAGAAGCTGACAAGCAACAAATATTCGTTCGATGGTGACTTGCAAGGCGCGTCAATTTTCGCCCGAAACGAGGAAGGCAAGTGTTTGGCTGTCCAAACATCCAACTCGATCGGCCTCGGCCAATGGTTGGGGACAAAGCCATGCGACATACTTGACGACGCGCAATTGTTTTCTTTCGCCGCTGTTTAAATGAATTGAATGAGGTAGTTTTTAACCATAATGTGTGTTTTCTCGCCTCGGTCCTGCGCTCAACGCAAGCAAGCTCCTTGACGAGTGATGTATTTTGAGCCAATTACGGGGACGGAAAGGAGTAGCCTGCTCCTTGCCGTCCATTGGTCGGTACTTTTGGTGGTCTGAGTACCCTATGTATTTGTTGAGTGTATCGACCCTTTATCGGGTCTTAGAGTTTAGGTAGTTTGAGTGGCTCGTTGCCACACTCACTTCTCCTTTTGCCCTTTGAATATTCCAACGTTTTGTTTAGAGTGTGTTTGACGTAGTTTGGATTAGCGACGACGACACCCCCGACTACTTTGTCTGGCTCAATTACATCTCGCCTCTCAAATATGCCTACCGCGGCCTCATGCGGGCCTTTTGGACAAGCGTGGCTTCGATCCCATGTGCCCCATCTCGATGCGTCCCAACCGGCGCGGCTGTGCTGGCCAATGCGGCACTCGATAAGGCGTCGTTCGTCGTCGATGTCGCCGCCTTGCTCGGCATCAATCTCGGCTTTCGTTTGCTCGGGATGCTCTTCCTCGCCAAGAACATCAAGAAACGCGATTGAGACGACATGAGGTTTGCATAGTAGATAAGGACGAGAGCGTCCAATGTATTTCGTCTCCAAACAACCTTTGATATAGATGCACACGGACGTGATCGACTCGTCGCCTCATCTTGACATGCCAGAGTGCCCCGATGGAAGTCGTCACCCTCGATGGAAATTGTCACCGACGAAGTGTGTTGTGGAACAGTGGCGAACTTCCCTTGAAATCCTCGTGTGGGCATCCACATGATGGAAGGGCCGTGACATGGGCATGGATTTCTCGTCCATTTGACCAACGAAGTGCTTCCAGTCAAGATAACGTACAAATAAACCTTTCTCGACAGCCTCCTTCATGCTCATGATGCATGCTGCCGTCTCGATCTCCTTTGGATGCACCGTTGATCTGATCGTCAAGTGAAACCGTCGATTGCTCCGTTTCGCATGCTGGATACAAATGCCAACATAAACTTCTCGCCCCACACACAGTTGGGATCGTTTTATTTTTATTTCGCACACGCGCGCTTATACTCGCTACCCCGCTCTCGTCATGTGGCGTCCCGCAGAAAAGAGTCGCCGCGGTAACACCGCCTTTGACGTGGATGTACGCGTGCACGCATGCTCCAACATCCCCCACACGAACGGTCGCGTCTACGGGGTCTTCAAGTTCCGCGGTCAGCGTGCCCGCAGCTCGATGGAAGCCGTGGGCAAAGAACACAGTGTCCAGTGGAAGCCATGGGCGTTTGCACTTCCATCCGTTGTATTCGAGGTGTCCCCGGCGACTCACGTCCTTGAGAGTCAATGCTTGCGACTGTCCATTCGACAAGAAGCCCCGCGCCGCATGACCGGGTACCTCCGCCTCGGCGTCGTCGTTGTCGATCTTGCCGAGTATGTCGGTGGTGCTGAGGTACATTCTCTTTGCTGGCGTGAAGTTTTTCATTCCTCGTAGGTCACGAGGCGGTTCCTGCTCGAGAACTCGCGCTTCAACTGCTGTCTCCACGTACGACGATCCAAATGTCGTCGAGGACGTCCATGTCTTTGGCCGTCGTAGGTGACGATTGCGTCGACCCAGCGTCACGGCGATGTTCTCTTCAAGCGGTATGAAGTCCATCATCCACCTCTCCTCGCAGTGTTGAGCATCCATGGCCAGGCGAGAGAGCAGCAACCAAAGCACGCTTCCATCATCTTTACGTGCGTCCTCTCTCGCGCTCTGTTTTAACCACCATCATCCTTGTAGCGAGTATGCATCGCATCCTGCGCGTCGAGTCCTCAACCGATGACATGGTGGACTGGACTCTTGAAGACGAGAGCACCCGCTTCCCGCCGTCGTCCCTCGACACAGCCGCCGCCGCCTCCCCCATTCGACCCACCATGAAACTCTCGTCCTTCTCCACATCGTCGTCGTCATCATGCTCGACCTTGTGCGAATAAGTAGTGTCTTGCTTGATGTTTAAACGGTGTCCATGACAAGGACCTGGCTCAACGTGACAGCGATCGCCTGTTGGACACGCGCGACCAATTCCTTCTTGGCATCTTCATCGGCGTCGTCATCTTGCAAGCCACATCTAGCCAACCGGTGGTCTTGGATCGCATCGAGGAGGCCATACAACTCGGCGGCTTGAAATACGGGGCGATCGGCCGCGCCGTCGACGAGCAGCGGGAGGAGCGCGGCGAGGACCGTCGACCAGAGCGCGCGCGGCACGTGGCAGTGCATGACGAGCGCGCTCAACCGCGCCGCGGCTTCCCGCTGCACGAGGGGCCACTTTGGATGACGCGCCGATGTCGATGTCGATTCCAAGTGCGCCAAGTCGGCGAGGACCAACGTCACTTCATGGTACTTGACCAGAAACGCGATGGTGGGAGAGAGGTCGGTCGCGTGGGCTAGCACATCGGCCGCCGCGTCCAGTTGATTGGTGTCGCGCGCAATGATATCATCGCAAAGGGCATTCAGCGCGGAAATGTCACGCGCTCGGAGGTACCACGTGAGCGCGACGGCGGGTTTGTGCTTGGCCGCCCACGCGGCGCCGCGCGCAGACGCGAGGGCCGCCGCCGTCTGCGTCAGGCCATACGTCGCGCATGTGTCGAGGAGTTTGTGCGCTTTGAAATCCGAGTCGCAGGTTGCGGTCGCGCGGCGCAGCATGGAGAGTACGACCGGTCCGCCTACGTCCCTGGTCAACCTAGCCGACGACTACGACGGGGGAAATGTGTGTACCATTGGTCGGGCATTGCTCCAAGTAGAGCGTAGCGAGTGGCCAGAGGCTATGGGGAAGGAGCGTCGACTGGACATAGTCGAGCATGAATGCTTCCGATGTCGGTTGTAGTTCGCGGCGACGGACGAGGAGGTCGGTCAAATGGGCCAAGAACCACGGAAACGAACCTATGCATGCAAATGAGAGACATGCAAGAGAAGGAGGATCGTACCAGCGCCAAGGTTGTGGATGCGATCGAGCGCCGCGCCCAAGTCGTACTGGAGCAGCTGGACGACAATCTGTTCAAACGGCGGCAGCGCTGTTGGAAACGCCGCCTCGACTCGCTGGACGATGCGGTGCCCCATGGTCGCAGCCGACAAATGGGCCTTGGGGTCATCGAGAAGACACTTGGCCGTTACAAGTTGATGCCAACTGCGCGCATGTTGGTCGAGGTGTTGGCCGCAGAGGAGTTCGAGGAGGAGGCGAATGTGCGGGTCCGAATGCACCAACGCGTCGGACGACTGGAGGAGCTGGAGGGACGCGTCTTGCCACGCAGCCCAGTTGAAGGATGCGTCGGACGTCGTGGAAGGCATGTGGAGGAGGAGATGGCGGAGGGTTTCGAGTGTCTGCGAGTGGCGGCCGTGGAGCGGGACCGTCCGCGCGAGCAACTCCCATGCCTTGCGGCCGTTCCCCGAGAGCACAAGCTGGATGATCGTGGGCCAGTAACTTGCGTCGGCGTCGGGGGAGACTTCGTTCTGGAGATGGAAGAACGCAGCGTCAAGTTCCTCGACTTCGAGTGCACCGTAATGCTCGCGCATCCACCCACCAAACGCGTACGGGAGGAGCGTCGACTCGTCCGAGAAGAAGAGGATCTCACACAGGTGGAATAGCGCCATGGACGCCTTGATGACTTCCACCAACGGCTCGTCTGTCTCCATCTCCCGCACGCACTTCAGCAACGCGGCACTGTACGCGCCACACGCGGCGTTCACGGACGCCGGTGTCGAGACCCTCGTGAGGCCCTCAAAGATGCGCGCCGATTCCGACACGAGATTCTTCACGCTTTTGTCTAGAGGAGGCGGAGAGGCACCGTCATCAGTGTGCATCTCAACATCGGGAACTTGCGCTGTCGGCCAACCCATCATTTGCCAGTGGTGGTGCCAAGATGCAGTAGAAACCAAATGCAAATGTATTCATCCAATCATTCGTGCCAAATATTTTTAACTTGAAATGATTGGATAAAAGATACATATTTATAACCAATGATATTAATAAAGGAGGGAATAGTTTCATCCAATCAATGGTATATATTTGAAAATGTCTCATTTTGATTGGCCACAATTTGGATATTAAAAAAATGCGCGCGGGGATTCCACTTCAATGAAAGCAAGCATCCTTGCATGTTGGTGGTCTTTACTCTACAAGAGAAGATGAGACACAACAAGAGAGGACGGCACCGACTTCGACTTTTATCGATGGGCTCGTTGAGGAGATCCATGACGTCCGACATGAAATCGCCGCCTTCTTTCTTGAACTTGAGCGCCGCGTGAATGGCTTCCTCAAACGTCTATCCACATGAGCCCTCGTTTGCCACACAGTACATACCTTGACGACATTCGTGCCATCGGCCGCTGAGACAAAGTTGAATCCTAGGCTGTGTGTCTCGGCAAACTTGAATTTCTTGTTTGTGACCTGAGGACATGGTCGATCGACGATGGCTGCGGACACGCGCTTACCTCCAAGTCCACATCAACCTTGTTCGCGGCCAAGAAGCAAGGAATGTTTTCGCAATATTCCCGTAGCTCCTTGTACCAATCGGACAAATGCTGGTATGTTGTCTTCCGCGTGACATCAAACACCTGCGATGGACACAAGTCACGCAGAAGGATCAACGAAGGCACGTACGAGAATGCAAGCCGATGCCCCAAAGTAATAGGATGAATGCATGCTTGAGAAGCGTTCTTGCCCCGCGGTGTCCCAGATATCTACATATGCAACCTTTGTCGTCAACGCATACGCGTGAGGAAGGTTCGAACCAATCTTTGCAGTCGTGCCGTCGTCCAATTTGAAGTCCTTTCGATAGAGAGTCAAGGCGAACGTGGAGAGCTAAGCATGTTGCATCAGAGGAAACATGGCGGTGTCAGCGACGAACCTGCCGCGGCTGGTACTCATTCATCAAGAAACGTTCCACCAACTTGGACTTGCCGACCGCCGAATCGCCCAAGAGGATGATCTACCATCGAGTCGTGACATAATGGGCCCATGCGCAAAGCTCATACCTTCACATCGGCGTCCCCAAGGCCGTCGTCCCCTTCCACACGGCATTCGTCGGCTGACATCGTGTGTTGCTTGAAGCGGCGCAAGTTCGATTTTCTCCCCGCGTTTTTGGAGCAAGATCGATACCGGATAATTATCCGTAATATTGGTCAATTCATGCACAGGTCAGGAATTGCATCATGATGGAAGCGGCCGCGGCGTGGCGCGCCTTTGTGCACGATCTCAAGGTTGAGACCGCCGACGGACCCATGTTTGCAGGCATTCTCGTCTACGATACCCATGGCGACGTCTCGTACGAGGAAGGATGGTTTTGCAACCATGTCACCGCCGAGGCCAAGCGCGCGTTGCACCCTGCATTTGCCGATGTCCAGATGCGGACCCATCGGCTCAATTTAGACAATCATGCATTCCACGTCGTGGACAATGTCTATGGAAACATTTGTGCCGTCGGACGACATCGCAAGATGGGTCTCCTCAGCCAACGCTTCCCCATGGGCACTGTCGTCGCCGTCTTCCAGTGGCCGCATACGCTTCAAACGACGGCACCCATAATGGCCAAATTCGGGCGGAAGCTATGTGCTTGAAGATGACACTCCTCCATGCAGCGATGGTGGTAGTTTCCACGTACTTTCGAAATGGATGGCGGCGGCCCGCGGCACCGCGCATCAACAATTCAAATATATTCTCAAAGCAGACTCTGCAACATTTGATTCATGTGGGTTCGCATGAGCATGCGCAGAACAGTGCCGCCGCAACAGATGAGGATGCTCGCTCGGGACGGGTCGAATTTGACGGCCCAGACGACGAGCGTGTTGGACGGATTCGTGCGGTCGGGGATGAAGCTCACCATCGCATGGTACCCTTCCAGCCATGTGCCTTGGTTGATGAGTTTGAAATGCACGCTCCCGATGTTGTCGCTCCCGTCGGCGCGGGGCGGCGCGATTGCTGTCACGCGTTCCTGCCCGTGCATCGTGGGCCGGACATCGTCGAGCTTCAACGTCTTCCCCGCGGCGCCAAACCAGCATCGATCTGTCCACTTGGCGAATGCAACCGCGGCAGGCACACGAAGGAGGACGCTTGCTTCGACGGCTTGGCCATCGGCAAGGAAGAACGAGTCGGCATGCACGCGGTCAAGGTACCGCTCGGCCATCGTGCGACCTTGATCTGTAGGTCGTTTGGAATGCCTTGTACAAAAAGAAGATGATCTATTAAGTTCGAGCGTACTTTAGAATGACTATCGTTGTTGAAGATGGCTTCAATTTCATGGACGCACACCACACGACATCATAAGATGGAGCTCGGTTGCTCTTGCAAGCAGGGCGAGCGCTCGTTGTGTGTCGCTACACAGCCTGGTATTGCACACACATGTATTATCTCGAGAAAGCAGCTTCTGCGCAAAATGCAAACGCAGGAGCCAGACGCGGGGCTCAATCGCGCTTCTTGATGTTCCGGGCAAGGAAGAGCATCCCGATGAGACGGAAGCCCGCATTGATACCAAGGAGCGCTGCGGCGTCGAGGATCAGCGACGACTTGTCGAGGGAGCCATTGTGAAGCACGGCCGCGCCCGTTTTGACGCATCGACCCGGATCGCACGGAATGTCGGTAACGTCGGACCAGAACGCGCGCATGACCCCGCGGTAGGCATACTTGAGGGGCGAGATGTACTCGAGCCAGATAAAGTAGTTGGGTGTGTTGTCGGCATTGATAAAGAGACCGCCAAAGAGGACGAGGGGAAGGATGAGGACGATGCCAATGACCGGCGCGAGGTCGGCGCGGCGGACCATGCAGCTGACCATGTAGCCGAGACCCGTGGCCGACGAGTTGAGGAGGACGAGGAAGAGGTAAAAGGAGAAGAAGAGCGTGCCGTTAGTATCGCCAAAGCCAATCATAAAGTAGAGCGGGATGAGGAAGATCATGGGGAAGAAGATTTGGAATGGGAGCTCGCTCAAGTTTTTGGCAAAGTACCAGATCGACGAGCCGTACAACCCGCCATAGTACTCACGGGACATGATCGGTAGTTCCAAGGGGACGGACAAAAACTCGGAATTAGCCGACGAAAACACTTGGTTGATCGAGATGAAGAAGAGGACACCCGAGAAGCTTTGGATGCCCGTTTGGTTCATCGAGAGGCGGAGGTAGATGAGACCAACGATGACCGAAATGAAAATGCTTTGAAAGAACCGCGCTTTGAATGCCATGTGATCACGGACGAGGCGCGTTACGTTCCGACGACAAAGCGTGGCGAATTGGGCCCCGTAGCCCAACCGGGTCTCTGAAAAGGCCGTGAGTTCGGCAGCCGATGCCATCTCGCCTGGCGTAATCACAAGCGTCGCTTCCTTGGCCAGCCACTGGTCCACCATCACGCCAACACGTTTCGTAGCTTCTGGGTCCAATTGGATAATTTGCTTCATAAAGTAGTCGGTCGGGTTCATGTAGTTGGGGCATTGGTACCCAAGCGAAGCAAAATACGCGACCGAGTCGGCGGCCTTGCCATAGTACACTGTGCGACCATTCGAGAGGAGGAAGAGTCGATCAAAGAGTGCAAAGAGGTCCGACGACGGTTGATGGATCGTCGTCAAGATCGTCCGGCCTTCTTGTGCCAGCGATTGCATCTGCTGCACGACTTGTTCGGCCATGAAGCTGTCGAGACCCGACGTTGGTTCGTCCACAAAGAGCAACGATGGATTGGTTAGAATCTCCGCCGCGAAACTCAACCGCTTGCGCTCGCCACCAGAGATGCCACGCACTTGGGCATTGCCAATGCGCGTGTCCTTGCATTTCCGAAGGCCCAATTCGTCAATCACAAATTGCACGCGTTCGTTGCGCTGTGCGGGCGTGCACGAGTTGCCCATGCGGAACATTGCTTGGAACTGCAGATGCTCTTCCACGGTCAGCGTATGGTAAAAGACGTCGTCTTGCATGACGTAGCATGCGCGCTTGTTAAGCTCCTTGCTCCATGGAAGACCATTGACCTTGACGTGGCCTTTGAAGTCTTTGTTGCGGCCGGCAATGATGTCCAGCATTGAACTCTTC
>VJMH01007018.1:0-15190 GCA_009835185.1 Aphanomyces stellatus
AGGTTTTTTCCTTGAACTGCTTGTAGGTTGCTGAACATTTGTGAACGAAATTGCCATGAGCTGTGCGTACTTTCCTTCTGGTGAGCTCAAAAATCTTTTACCGCGCTGCGTAATTTCATTGACACTTGCAAGCGCTTCATCAATCAATTTACACAATTCGACACCGTGATCACCCTCGACTATTTCGAGCAATCGCTTTGTAAAATATCTCGAAAATCTCCCGCGAGATCGCTTCGCGATATATTCAATCATGGGACATCGATCAACAATATATTTCCAATTCTCTATGTCACTCGCATTAAAGTCAAATTGATAGGGCGGAAATCGCGGTACAATTGCCATCCACAGGTGCATTTCACTATAACTTCCCGTGGAATGTGCAACCAAATTCGTAACTTTGGAGTTTGTTCCCATAACAAAAACCACAAGACCACAAACACGAAAGATATTTCGTTGAAAAGCAGCCGAATTCTTTCCCCCGGCGATTTTCACATTTGGAGACATTTCATCCAAAATAAAGAAAGGCAACAACTTGTCGAGATTTTTTATACCAGCAATTGTTTCACGCACGTCCTCCAATGTGCATTTTGTCACATGCAACGACGTCTTATTGGCAAAATGAATCATGCTGCCGTTGACCAAATTTTCAGAACTGCAGTACTTGAGTAGTGCACGAATGAAGCCATATGTCCACAATTCACCCTGTTCATAAAATAATGACCTGGTATTTAAGATATCAGCTTCGCTTTTTCTTGTTGGGTCATCGAGCTTCACAAACTCGTCAAATTCGCCCGATATTGATGCAAAATTTTGATACAGAATTTGAGCTTCCAGGCCAACCGGAGTAGCAAGCAAATAGAAATACAGGCGCTTGCTATGAAGAGCAAATGCCAGTTGAGACTTTCCCACACCTGATGATCCTTCCACGCAAATAAATGGCAGAGGATTAGTCATAGAATAATACTCTTCGACTTTGTTCAAAATTGAATCGCAATAGTCCTTGCAATTGTCGTGGATGAGTCTTCCGCGTTGTTGGTAATACGTCTATTCTTTCAAGTGTTCTATTACATCACTTTCCTTGACGGTAACATGCCTTACTTTGCTTGAATCTTCGTCAGGACGATCGACCAAAACATGGATTTTCCAAGGTGCATTCACATCTTTCAAACATTCCGAGACGAGGGAGCGAGTACCCATCTTGGATTTCCCCCCAAAGAATTTCAACGTGCAATTTGCCATGTCAATCGTTGTTCCGTTGTAAACAAATTGATCGTCCTTGTTTTGAATCAGACCCTCAATGCTGTAGAGCTCCAGGTCATCCGCACGGCCATCATGCTGGATCTTCCCCTTGATCATCTTCTTGAGAATCCCAACAGTTTCATCAACGGAAATCTTCACTGCGAAAGATTTTCGCTCACCAACAACGACACAGTACAATGTCATTTCCACCATGTTTTCGAAAATGGATGTTCAAAAAGAACTCACTTTAGCAATTAATAAACCTGTACGACGTATATATAATTTGTTGGAGATGAATTGTGATCGAGGACGACGATTGCGACACCCTCCGCCGAGCGTGCGGCACGCGCAGGCCATCTGTGAAGCATTCCTCTTCGAGTTTGACGCCCCCATGGACCTCGTCGTAACTGGTGCACAAAATCGTCCCCACCGCCAACTTGCGCCTCGTCGCCGACGTCATCAAAATGTACAACATGCACACGGCCAAGCACAAGTTCTGGTGCACCTTCGGCGTCGTGCCATTCTACGTCCCACGAAGTAACCCCGTGTACTCTAGCCACGCTAATGGTCGGACGGGCGACTCTTCTTTGGCAACGACGGCCAAGATGCAACAGGTTGCGGCGCGACGTTCCGGAGGGGAAACCCGCCACAGTCGTCAAGGTCAACTCAGGCACACCGCGTGTTAATGGCTATTGGGGAGGGGACAAGAGGTGTTATGTTAGACGCGCCGAACCGGCGCGATGTGTCCAGACGTTCAAGGGGTTGCACTTTTCGAGCGATCACCTCAAGCAGGACCATGTCGTGCCGCTACAAGTCGTTGCAATCGATTAATGCAACCGCATCGCGTCATAAGTGGCAGTCGAATCCATGGAGCAGGGTATTGTGTGTAGTGCAGTTTTAGTGCAGTTTTAGTGCAGTTTTGACCACATGAAAAGCTGGAGAAATTCTGCGGATAGTAATATATTTCCCCGCATCGTACATGGACGCAAATGCCTTCATTGCCCTTCGTAAATTATGTGTTTTACTAATATATTGTGTATCTCACCCACGATATCTTTTGATACCCGTTCACCAAACCCCCAGACCAACCTGGGCACTGCTGTTGAAGTTCGTGTCCTAACTTAACCTTCTCAACTTTCCTAAATACGTGAACGTGAAACAACCCCTGACCCAACTTCCTCGAGTCTGCATACAGTGTAGGGGGCACCGGGGCGCCAAATCACCCCCGCTCTCCAACATGGACGACCCCGACGTGGTGTTGCTGCTATGAGCATTATTGTGTGAGCCTGCACAGTTTTGAACATGGATGGAAGGGCAAATGCCTGGGAAAACACTGTCACCCATACTGAAAATAAGACATACTTTGTAGAGAACTCTAACACAGCTTAATTTTCCAGTCCTTTAGAAGGACGAGAGAATGCTTCAACGTTCTGGAAACGTACTTGGAGTCGAAGTGGACACAATTGGAATATCTCCTTCTACTAAAACAGATTTGCCCAAATATCTCTCGTATCTTTTGTTTCTCTCAAGTACACAAACTTCGGTGCATAAATTTCATTGTCCAAGCATAATTTTGACAATTCAACAAGACTGCTGTGTCAACGAATTTTGAGTACAAGAGGCTTAAGTGCCTGAAATTTTGCGGAGCTTGGTGACGAAGACATACATTGCCGGTTCATCAATGCAAAAGCACGTCACATACATGCGAAGCCTTCAACAAAAGCTAATGCTGATAGGCTCAAGGGTTGAAGACCACATGCTAGGCCGCATCATGCTGACAAGCGTGAAGCATACATTCCCGACCACCGTCGAAATCATTCGAAGCCGGGAACCCCTCCCACTTCAACAAATCATCGATCGACTGCTCTCGAAAGAGAATGAAGTTGAGCAATTGCCACCTCGACTAAAAGCAAAGCACGAGATGAAGACCTTGTAAAGTACACGAACAAGGCGAATGATCGCAATCCACGGAAGAAGCAAGTGAAGATCAAGTGTCACAAGATTGGACATTGCCACGGAATGCCGATTCAAGAAATGTAACTTGAAAAACGGCATCAAGCGCGATCATATGCCAAATGAAGACGAAGAGGTCAATGTACTCGAAGCCGCCGAAGAAGGCTACAGGTGACGAGCCTGCAATTGATTTGAGCGAAGCCTGGATCCTGGACAGTGCATGCACGGCTGATGTCACTGCACAAGAATCTGTCCACAATTGTCTCGAAGTTGTGTGGTTCGACTCAAGCTGGGACAGCTCCGTTGTCGAATCGAATCAATGGGGCCCGTTGACCATCTAATAAGATGACCAACTCCAACTTTTGCGTTCCAACGTGCGCTATTCACCTGGATTGACCAAGTACTTGCTCTCACTCAATTTACTTTTCTACGACCGATTCAAGAGTTGGGACGAGAACGGTGCTATTTTAATCAAGGACACAACGGTGCTCCGATTCAAGCCACATCACGGACTTTTCATTTTACGCCCTCACGAAGAGCAAGTGAACAACGCATGTGACTTTCGCAAGACCATACCCAAGTTGGTTCAGTGGAACCTGCGTATGGCGCACACTTTTGGACCATCAAGCAAGCTGCTCGAGATGGCGAGGTTCATGACTTGCATTTGACCAAGGGTGTTTTGGCGCAACGCTACAGCTGTGAAACTTGTGAAATAGCCAAGGCGCGTCGAATGAGCTACAAGAACACCCACCCGTATCGCACCCAAGTACCTTTGGAACACGTCCACAATGACAAGGATCGCCCTGGCGCTCCCCCTACATACGGTGGTGAGCCATTTTATGAGCTGTTTGTGGATGAAGCCTAGCGATACAAGTGGTTGTTTCTGCTCAAGTCCAAGTCTGAAACCTTCGACACTTCAAGAAATTTCACGTGCACTCCGAGCGCCAATTTGGATTCAAGGTCAAGACGATCATGACATACAATGCCAAGGAGTACCTCCGGAATGACCTCGAAGAATACTGCGCCAGTCTTGGCATCGAACAACTCTACACGACTTCGTACTCGCCTGAAGAAAACTGCATCGCAGAGAAGTCCAACTATACGATAATGAACAAGGTTCGCTGCCTCTTGCAAGAGTCTGGATTAGAAGTGCGATACTGGGGCGAGGTACTCAACTGTGTGGTGTGCACCGAAAACCGAAGCCCGACCATGGCGCTCAACGGCAGGGCACCCTTTGAAGTTCTGCATGGACACAACCCAATGTCGAGCATCTACGCCCATTTGGATGCATTGGTTTTGCCTATCGACAAATCAAAACGAACCAAGCTGGACCCGAAAGCAACGAAGTGCATACTCCTCGGATATGCCAACCAGCACAAGAGCTATCGGCTTGTCAGCTGCGAAATATGCGAAGTGTTTGAGAGCCGAAGACGCATCCACCAACCCGTTGTCCGACAACGAACATGCGCAAGACCTGACAATATACCCCACGTCGATTGAAGAACTCGACGACTCTACGCCACGCGCGAATGTTTTAGCTCAGTGGGAGCCCCTACACATCCAGAAGAAGGTGGACCTGCTTCACCGATGGAAGAATCTATAGTGGGCAAGTGGGCAATATTCAGGCAGAGGCAAGCCAAACATCGGACGCGAACGTCAGTGAGTCAAGCGATACTGAGACGAAGTTGTGAACCCTACTGGCCTGGAAGCCATCTCTGGCGGCCTCCACCAAGTTTTCTCTGTCGATACAATCAACGAAACTCCCCAGTCATTCAAGGACATCGAGTCAAGTCCGAACAAGACGAAATAGCTCGAAGCAACTCGCGATGAAAACGACTCCCTTCTGCATACTGCCACATGGGTGCTGTGTGGACCTATCCCCTGGGCGAAAAGCCTTAGCGTGCAAGTGGCTATGGCGAATGAAGTTTGACGCTGACGGCAAGATGACCAAGTACAAGGCTCGACTCATCCTCAAGGGCTACATGCAACGATTTGGCGTGGACTACCGGGAAATTTTTGCACCAGTACTTTGGCTAAACACATTGCGTCTCATTCTATGCCTCGTTGCTCGACACGGTTGGAAGATCCGTCAAATGGATGTCAAGACTGCATTTCTCAATGGACTTCTCATGATGACACCGAAATATACATGCTTCAACCTCTCAAATTTGTCGTTCAAGGATCTGAGTCCATGGTGTGCAACTATTGAAGTCCATCTACGGTCTCAAGCATGCTCCTCCATCAAGGAAGCCTGCCTATACATCAAAAGAGTGGGAAAATCTGTGGTGCTTTTGAGTGTCAACGTAGACGACATCACGGGCAATGACGATGATGAAATCGAAAAGCATGCAATGATCTCAAGAGCAAGTTCAAGATGACTGACCTTGGCGAACTGAAGTCCATCCTCGGGATCAAAGTAGAAGTCAAGCATAAAGTCGTCACCAAGTGCCAACAAGGCTACATCGACGTGTTATTGGACAAGTTTGGCATGACCGAGAGCAAAACTGGCTCAACCCCCGAAGTAGTCGGCCATGTCCTCGAACCTTCAAAGCTGACTGATGAAGAATCGAAGATCCGTACCGCGAACTTGTCGGCAGCCTACAATACCTGGTCACTGCGATTCGATCTGATATTACCAATGCCGTACGAAATCTGAGTAAGACTCTGTCCAAGTACGACGAAAGTCACTGGAAGCAAGCCAAGCGAGTACTACGCTACCTCAAGGGCACCAAGTCTCTCATCCTCACGATTGATTGTACGGATCAAGGGGAGATGTACAAATTGAAGCCTATTGCGATACAGACTATGCCAATGCCGAAGATCGCAAGTCCGTTAGCGACTTTGTGGTTCTCTATGGCGGCTGCTGTATCTCGGGCAGATCGAGAAAACAGACAATCGTTGCTCTGTCGACCGCTGAGGCAGAGTACACTGCACTCTCGGAGGTGATCAAGGAGATTCTCTGGTACATCGAGCTACTCGAAGAACTGGGATTTCCCCAAGGACCTATCGTCGTGCACTGCGACAATCAAAGCGCCATTGCCTTCGCGAAGAACCCCGGCCACCACGAGAGAACCAAACACATCAGCACCAAGTTCCATTTTATTCGTGACCACGTCGAGAAAGGGCGCGTCACCCTCGAGTACTGTCCGACCAAGATGATGATTGCTGATATCCTCACCAAGGCCATTCCGCGTGAGCAATTCGTTATCCTGCGATCCAAGTTGGGGATCACAGATGGCCCCACGAATTAAGTGGGAGTATTAGAACAACTCAGGCTGAATGCCTGAATGGAACTGTAAACATCAGACTGTATGAGAAGTATAATGTGTGTGTCGTAGGCAGATCCCATGTAGATAGAGAGGCCTGGGAAAAGTTGCGCAGATCAACTGCTGAAAAGTCTTCAGCGGTCAACTGGCTGCACTGACTGTAGTGATACTATCTGAACATAGTAGTACAACCTAACTGACTAGTAGTAGCCATCACTGGTACCATAGTGGTACTATCACGTCAACAGTGGTACCACTACATGTGAAGAGTCTTCAGTGGTGCCATCACATCAACAGTGGTAATAAAACCTGTGAAGAGTCGTCCTAGGTTCTCCAGTACTACAACCTCTTACAATTTGTAACAGGTCCCTGCTATATGTTCCACCAGAACATAGAAGAATAGATAAATAGAGAGATAGAAGAATAGTACAGGACCCTATGAACAAACTGAACTCACAATTGAATTCACCTTCAACCCAACAAATGTTGTCAAGGCCAAGCTCTCTGAACTCTATTACACAGCTAGCAAGTGCCAAACATGCGCCAAGATCCCGTTCTTGTTGGGCGTGTCCGAGACCTTCAAGAACAAATTGATAAACTCCAGACCACCCAAAAGGAGTTCCGTAAGGAACAAGCGTTCAAGCTCCACTTGTACAAGGCCGATCGATCATCCAAGTTCCATTTCATGTCCCCAGTCCCGTCGCCTCTGAAGAAGACAGTCTTTAAAGAGATGGAGGACTCGGACGGCAACTTGGTGTCATCTCAAAATGGCATCTCCAATGTGCTCGTGGACTACTACTTGGGATTGTTTGCATCGCCATCATCTCGACCGCAAGGCGATGACTTGTTGTCGTTCTTGAGTCCATTGACACGAGACAAGCAGCTCTCGGACCGGGCAAAAGTAGAATTGGCGGCTCCTCTTCGAGCCAAGGAGTTCTACCACGCCATACGCTAAAGTAGTTCAAATTCTGCACCTGGACCCAATGCTCTCCCGTTTGAAGTCCTCAAATTGGCGCCGCACAAGTGGTCTCTAGTATTGGAGTTGGTGTTCACGCATCAAGTGCATTTTCATCCTCGCCTGACTCCCCTTCAACTTGTCAGTACTCTCGTATTGCTGCACAAGAAAGGACCCAAGTCAGTACATCAAACTGCACCGTCCGTCGTCCATGGTGGCCCTGCTGGACTTTGAAAAGGCATTTGACCGGGTGGACCACAGCTACTTGCTAACAGTCCTCCGCCATTCTGGCTTTCCACAAGTGGTTGTCGACATGGTTCGAGTCCTGTACTCGGATCTTCGGTCAAAGATTCTGGTCAACGGTCACTTGTCTAAATCGGTACGCCTCCACAGAGGGGTTCTACAGGGTGGCCCATTGTCTCCGTTACTCTTTGTCATCGCGTTGGAGCACACGTTGAGCAAACTGATGGGTCGGTAATTTTGTCGCCAAAGACTTGGGTCCTTTCTTGTGCAGCGTGTCCACCGGAATCACGATGTTTTGAGACCTTGGGTGTGTTTGGAATTGTCTTTTTCGACCCCTGATCATCGCCAGAGCCATTTTTCTTGCTTGTTTCAGCCGAGGCAAGGGGACGAAAAAGGACGTTCCAAGGGCCCTGCATCGAAACCGGCATCTCAAAACACACCCAAGGTCTCAAAACATCGTGATTCCGGTGGACACGCCGTGAACGACGATGAAATTGCGAGATGTGAGGCTGTTGCAAAGGCGTTTTGCAAGAATCCTGGCGACGTGAACTCTTTTCTGGACCAAATTCTCGTTGTTCCGAGCTCTCAAGTGTACGAATTGACAATCAAGCTGGATAAAAGCCTTCGTGGTTGGTCGTACAAGGTCTTCTGCAGTCAATTCGTCAAGGAAAACCCCGGTTCTCTATGGGGATCGAAGTTCCCGGAGCTCTTGATCCACAAGAAGAACCCGACGACGATGGTTATCTCTTGTTACGACCCGAAAACTTGTGTTGCCATGGGTGGAACAAAGCTTGGTGAGAAAGACTATCAGGTTCCTCAGTACACTCGTTATGGCTCGAATTACTATGTTACGTTCACCAAGGTGAACAACAACGACATGGCACGGGCTATTGTGGCGAACTTGGCGTGTTTGACCATGTCAGTGATTACTGCATTCAATCCTACGGCGGACTAGACGCTAGCCTCGCCTCACCTTCGTGTCATTTTCAAGACCTCTGTACCGCCACCTCAATTGGTTCCGAAAAACGGTGCTCCTCTGTGAGAAAATGTTATTACGGACCCCGCTGGCAACCCGTATACTGCAGTGCTTCAGCACAAGATTCCCGCGCTCAATACAAACCTTCCTCCTTCGATTGATGCGCTTCGTGCTGAGAAGCGTAAGAATGGCAAGGGTGGGTCTGCTTCCCCTAATCCCGGCAAACAAAATACTCCAGCCCAACCGCAAGGGACTGGGGAGAAGGAATCCGTTGTGGAGACTTCTCCCAATCAAGTCTCATCTTCTGCGTTATCTGACATGGAGGCAATCCACGCCGCCAGTTCCTTCAGTCGAGAGCGTTGGCATGGAGGTGGTCCAAGACCAACAAGTTCGAAAAGATTCTCAACAGTTCGATACAGTCGATATGGAGGGAAATCAGGGATATGATGACGTTGCCCAGGAATCGATTCAAGAAGCGATATGTGATGGTTCCCCCGAGGACATGACCATGGCCTCCCCAAACTCGCCCCGCTCAAGCTCCGAATGGTGAGCACTTACAGCAACCTGCGCTGGAACTCCAACTGGTTACGGGCAACCGGTCTGCTCCGGCTGCCAAGCACGCTCTATCCCTATCGCCTCGGGGTGCGATGCCGCTGTTTACCTCTAACAGCTATATTCTGCTTCAAGAAGACGACGTGGAACTGTCCATTGAAGACCACGTTGTGCCTCGCCTTGTTCTGGAGGACCCTGAACATCCTCGTGTGATTGTCCAAACCAAGAAGAAGCAGCGCAACGAAGCCAAAAAGGCCCATCTTGATCGAGCCAAAAAGTTCATTGCAGACAAAACTGCAGAGCAGAGCATCGTCGAACGTCAAGCCATTTTGCAACTGGAGCCTGCGGTCGTGACCATTCCATGTTTTCCGGCGTGGACGACTCTCCATTTTTGAATTCTTTGATTGCCACGCACGCAGTGGCGAGAAAAATGGCACCACTCAAGCTCCAAGGCAAGCCCGTCAACTTTACGGACTACTTGGACAAAAGAAATCTCTCCCATGTGGGCTTGAAAAATCCCAGGGTTATTCTCGAGACAACACTGGATACAGTGAAAACGAAATCCTATTCGCCATGGCTGCCTCCCCACTCTTTATTTACCACCTCCACATCATCCTATTTATCTGCCCACGATCGTTAACTGTGATGCAAGACTATTTATCTGAACTCCCACAAGAAATCGTGGATTGGGACCCACAACCCATCTCCATCAACACCAACGGCTTTTCCAACAGTCATCGGTACATCCTTCAACAACTATCGAGTTGTCACGACATCACTTTCATCCAAGAAGCTCGATTTCGTTCCCCGAGCGAACTCAGTAAAGTGGACTTTCATTGGCAGCGTATGACCAATCGTGAAGGTATGCTGTTCTTTGAACCTCCAATTTACCCCGAAGAACCAACGTCACCAGCCACCGAACCAGCAATGCGTGGAAGACTGTCTCATGGATGATTCGTTCAGATCAAGAGCCGATTTTGTTGACGGCAGCGTCATCCAAGTCATCAAAGATCAAACCCCCACCCGCGGCCTTCCTGTCACTCATACCGACGAGGCACCTCAATCTGCCTGACGACTTTTACTCGGACCCAAGACGCGCCAAGCAACTCTGCACCTACAGACATCTTGAACACATCCTACCTCGGTATGGTTCGGTATGGTGAATTCATTTTCAAGCTGCTTCTCCGCGCCCACGCCATGCAATACCTGTTCCAATTCCGAGACCCCAGCCAAGATGCGTCTTTTGCGGTGCCAATGAAACGTACCAGCACTATTTGTTCGCTTGTCCATTTGGTCAGTCTGTTTGGTAACCTTCAAGCAGATCCAGCGAATCCTCCAGTGCTCCTTTCCAAGAAACACCGTCGAACTGCTCGTCGAAACGCCAAAGCCATCCGACAAGTACTATATCCGCGGATTTCGCAAGGTCTGGCCCATTGTTCGAGTCTGCGTGTACTCAGATTTGGCTTCAGCGGAACGATCGTACATTCCGCGTCGACTTGACCTCGAAAGCTCCGATGGAAATTGCAATACATGCGGCTTGTTTGGTCAAGCTTCACCTTGCACAGCTACTACAAGATCTTCCGCTCAAGAAAGGATACGTCAAAGTGTTCAACTTACTCAAGCAACTCAGTCGAGACCCCTGGCTCAAGCAACACCTCATTCCTGACGCAGTTCAAGACTAAGATCCCGTCAAGCCTATTTATTCGTCAACTGACCAAATTCCCTTGCTGACACCAGCACTCTATTTAAAGTGTACGAGGTATATTAGTTAGTCTAGAGTCTTTGCTCGCTTAATAAGGCAATGAAAACTCATTCCATCCTAGTGAACTCCCTCGATGACGACAACCTAGCCTACGTGGCGCACGTGACCACGTCCAAGGAAGTCTGGAACCTACTCCTTGACCCTTGACTGCTACGAGTCCCGCACGTGTGCGGACGTGTCCCATGTCATCCACGAGCTCCACACGAGGACATACCTGGCCGGCACGTCGATGCAAAAGCACCTCATGGAAATGCGTGGACTCCAACAAAAGCTCATGCTGATGGGCTCTCGCATCGAGGATGACATGCTCGGTCGTATTCTCTTTACGAGCGTGAAGGACGTGTTTCGAACGACCGTGGAAATTCTGCGAAGCCGCGAGCCGTCTCCAACGCTTCAGCAAATCATCGATCGACTGCTGTCCAAGGAGAACGAAGCGGAACACTCTGCATCTGCCAAGCGAAAATCCCCGGACGAAGACATGGTCATGTACACGAACAAGCCCCCGAGCGTATTCCTCGCAAGAAGGCGTTCAAGGGCAAGTGTCATTGATGTCACAAGATCGGCCACGCTGCGATGGAATGTCGACTCAAGAAGCGCGATTTGGCCCGAGTGTGAAGCGCGACCCCATGCCAAATGAAGACGAAGAAGTCAACGTACTCGAGGACGTCGAAGAAGGATTTGACTTGGCCCACTGCGACGACATCGACCTCAGCGACACTTGGATTCTTGACAGCGCATGCACAGCCAACGTCACCGGCAACATGAATCTCTTTGACAAGTTGTCCCGAAGTGGCGTGGTCCGTCTCAGGTTGGCTGACAGTTCGGTGGTCGAGTCCTCCCGATGTGGCCAACTCGTGATTCAACTCGACAACGAACATCAACTTGTGCGCTCCACAGTTCAGTACTCTCCTGGCGTGTCCAAGAACTTGCTCTCGCTGAACATGCTCTTCATGGACGGCTTCAAAATCGCGCGACGGGACGCTGTCGGTGCACATTTATCAAGGACACAATGGTGCTTCAATTCAAGCCTTACATCGATTTGTTCATCCTGCGCCCCCACGAAGAGGAAGTCAACAACGCGTGTGCGGTGGTCCGCAAGTTGACGCCCAAGCTGGTTCAGTGACATCTACGTGTGGCGCATCTCAATTTTGGAGCGATCAAGCAAGCCGCCCGCGACGGAGTAGTTGACGGTCTCCACTTGACCAAGAGCGACTTCGCCCAGCACTGCAGTTGCGATACCTGCGAGGTTGCCAAGGCGCGGCGTGGTGTTGCTACAAGAACACGAGACAATATCGTACTCAAGTGCCTTTGGAGCGCATTCACATCAACAAGGGTGGACCGATCACTCCACCCACCTACGGCGGCAAGGTCCACTATGAGATGTTTTCGATGAAACTTCTCGGTACAAGTGGCTCTTCCTACTCAAGTCCGACACTCCGAGCCCACTTCGAGGCCGAATCTTGACTCACGTTTGCGTGATATCCACTCCACCTTTTGTCCTTTTCAACACACTCTCCCAAGGCTACTGAATGACACCAACGTCGACCCGACCACTTCAAACCTCTTTACAAACGGACGTCCAAAAATGGACACTCAGAGCCCACTTCCAGGCCGAATCTGGGTTTGTCCCTCTTGGATATCATTTTGACGTCGTGGTTTTCCTTTTAGGTTTTATCCCTTATATATATCTGTCTTTATACGAAATTGATTGTTAACCTGAGGCGAGGCTTATGTATTGTTGGTGCATGTTTGGTTCTCTATTGGTATCTCTACTTGAATTTTTGAATATGACCTGCTGCTACTTATACGATTGGATGCAATGGTGATTCTTCTGACAATAATTGGTTGTTACAGACGAAAATAAAAAGGTTAATAAGAAAATTTCGAAAGAAATAATTAAAGAAAAACGAAAAGAAACATATATATGTGAATGTGGAGATGAAATAACTAAGCAGCATAAAAATAGTCACGAAGAAAGTAAGAAACATAACAATGATGTTGATGGAAAGTTTTGCAGGATTTGAAGCTAAATTCGACTATGCTATCATGGGTCACAGTGGGGATTCAGCTGCAATCCCCTTTGTTCCATTTGGTATCCCTCCCAAGAATCGAAAAGATTGCCTGAATGTTGGACTTGAAGAACGCCACTTGCAATGTTAACCCAAAAAGATGGTAAAAGATGGTAGCGCATTCACAATATTTGTCGTTTCAGATGCAAACTTAAATCGTTATGGCATCATTCCGAAAGAAATGGCCCAAGCGTTACAAAGAGACCCCTCGGTATCCGCTCATGCAATATTCATCGCGTCATTGACAGATGAAGCTTCCCAGATCCTGGAACATTTGCCTCATGGAAAAGGACACGTGTGCTTGAACACAGCAGATTTGCCACTTGTTTTCAAAAAGATTTTTAAGGCGAGTGTTACGAAATAGAAATAATATATTCTACACTACTGCAGACTTTGCATCGCCTGTCGCATCAACTGAGTTTCTGTTTCGCAACTTGTTCACAAGAATTGTAGCTTGAACTGCTGCCTTGAATTTTCGTTGCGTTGAGTTGAGCATCGGCAATTTCTCCACAACACCAGACAATTGGTGCATCGACACCTACACAAATTATTAAGTTTGGAGATGAAAAAACTACGTACGTTGTCTTGGGTAATCCACGGGTCATTCAATAGATCCCTTGCACTTGGACGCTTCAAGGGGTCGATTGTTAGCGCTAAGCTTACAAATTCTTTGGCATCTTCAGAAATTTCGTCCCAGTCAGGGGAGTAAAAGTAAAATCGACCGTTGCAAATATTGTCGAACAATACGCTTTGATTGTCGTCATGAAATGGTGTATACCCCGCCAACAAGACGTAGGTAATGACACCGATACTCCAAATGTCGACTGGTTTGCCATAAGTTTCCTTGGAATCAGAGCGTGATATGATTTCAGGTGCAACATATCTAGTAGTGAAGGTGACTTTGTACCTGAAACATCATTTCAACTTACTCTGGTGAACCACATGTAGTTGTAAGTCCATTAGTATCCTCCTTTGCAAATCCGAAATCCGCAATTTTAATAGCAGAATTGTTTTCCTTATCCGTCATCAAAATGTTTTCAGGCTAAACACATTGTTGTACTTCGACCACATAGGAAACGAGACGCACCTTCAAGTCCCTGTGCACAATATCTTGGTCGTGGCAGTACTTAATCGCGAGCAACAATGTTTTAACTAAATCGCGGGCCTCTTTTTCAGTGTAGTATGACTAAGCATAACGTTAACGCTGAATATACGAGAGGGCAAATACCAATTAAGCAATTCGGTCAAATAATTCGCCCCCCTCGCAGAGATCTGTGAGAATATAGTAATGCTTGGGCTCTGAGAAGAAGTCAATCAGACTGAGGACATTGGGTGCGCAAGTTTTCCCAATATCGCAACCTCGCTGTGGATATCTTTCTCATCTTGAGCTGACAAAGCATCCTTCTTGAATATCTTTACTGCAAACATATTCCCAGTTTCTTTGCAGCCTCGCCCAGGGCACCACCCAATATGTACTTGTCGCAAAAGAACTGATGTTAGCTCGTGAAATGCCACTTGCCCCAGGAACAAGCACATGTGCGCATCAGCTTCGGCAGCCGACACATATAATAAAGATATTTCTTGAATTAGATATTTATATACAAATCAATTAACAGTAACTCTTCAAACTGCAAGTCAAACAAATAGAACTTCAGTTGGTTCATTAACTGGGTTATGAATGACAGGTAGTATTACAATGAATGGGTATAATATAAGTTTAGTTAATGCATTTTCTGCTTCAGGTATATTAACATTAACAAATACATCAGCAGCAACTAATAATTCTAATGGTGCTATTCAAATGAGTGGTGGACTAAGTATTAGAAATACAACAGATGCATCAAGTTCAACAAGTGGAGGTTCTTCAACTACTGCTGGAGGTGTTGCAATTGCTAAATCATTATATGTTGGAACATTACAAACTGCAGCTCAATCAAATATTACATCTGTAGGAACTTTATCAGGTTTAACAGTTAATGGTACAACATATATATGAACTTCAGATACAAATGCTGCATCAATAACTTATCCTTTAAATGTTGAACATTTATTAAGCAGTGGTTCACCAAGTAATAATAATTTTGGAATTGGTATATCTTTTAATGGTCCTAATAGTACTAATTCAACTATTTCTTATGGGAGAATTTATTCTTTATGTCAATCAAATACATCTGA